>JABUQX010118651.1:20000-22733 GCA_015478945.1 Trachelipus rathkii | reverse complement strand
AAATAAAATCTAATTTCTGGATTTTTCCTTGGATCAATAAAATGTATTTCTTAGTTTTATCAACCTTATAAAGATAAAATTTTTTATTGCCCCTGGTTTAATAAAGGATTCTATTTTTTTTTTCAAAAAATTCCTATAGCTCTGCACTCCGCACTTTGTTCAGTACATCATGGAAGAAACACTTCCATCGGGGCCATCTATCCTCATTACACTTTTTCCTCCTCCACCCCATCCAGTTTCATCCTCTTTTTCTCGCGCTGCCTTTACGGTATTTCTCCTTCTGATCCTCGGTTTCCCCACTCCTCTCTCTCTCTCTCTCTCTCTCTCTCTCTCCTCTCTCTCTCTCTCTCTCTCTCTCTCTCTCTCTCTCTCTCTCTCTCTCTCTCTCCCATGGATCTCCATCTTAGTACCTTTTTGCGCACAGGTCAATTTTCATTCTCTTTACGAGTCCAAACCACCTCAGTTGGCCCTTCTCTATAAATGTCAATATGTCCTTTATTCTAAACTTACTTGCATCATCGTTTCTCAATCTATCTATTCTTGTTACCCCAACTATCACTCTCAGTCCTTTCATCTCACAGGCCTGTACCTCTCTCTTAGCTTTGATGTTAAGCTCCTATACCTCATTCCCATAGGTAAGTATCGGTCTCAATATACTTGTATATTTTATCTTTTTTAATTTTCGAAAGATGTTCCAATCCTTTAGTATTGGGTACAGTGAGGTCAGTGCTCCATTAAATCTATCACATCTATGATTAAGTTATAGGTCGCATCGTTCCCCTCTCCAATGCATTCCTCAAGATATTTAAAGTGGTCTGCCTGCTTTGATGTTCCTTCTGCCATTCTAATATTTACCTTTTTAACTCGCAGCTCTGTTCACAAACCTCTTTAGTGCAAAAATCCTGTCAGTAGTCGATATGTTTGATCTGTGTCCATATTGCCATTAATTCAGCTTAAACTCTACAATTTCTCTCCGTCTCTTTTCTAGCATTCACTCGTATAGCTTTGCGATGTGTGGCTAATTCTTACAATCAGTTTTTACTCCCTTTGATATTTATGGGACATTTTAATAATGATTTGTTCCATTCTTGGGGTGTTTTTCCTCATTCCACCAGCGTTTATTTATTATTTCCCTTATCTTTGGCAATTCATCTTTACCAAATTTCTGATAGTATAATATCCTCACCTGCAGCTTTACCATTTTTCATTTTTCCCATTGCATATTCGATATCTTTGAGTGTGGTTAACCATTCCTTTTCTGCCATCCCCAACCATTTCCACCTCAGTTGCATTTTCCTCTGTTATTTTTTTTTTTACATCCAGCGGTGTATCGAAGTATTCTTTCCATTTCCTGTTAATATCAATCGAGCCCATTAACCACTCTTCTTCCTTGCTATTTTTTTTGCTTAGATTGGATGTGTAAGGCCTTTCCTATAGTTTTTCGCTATACTGTATAAAAGTTTTCTTGTATCTAAGATTTCGGCCTCCAGATATCGACCGATTCTTCTCACTGTGTTCTCTTTCTCTCTTCCTTTAATTCTATCCGCCACTCTCCTCTCTGTCACGTATTCTTCTTTATCATCAGCTCTTTTTGTCTTTACCCATTTTCTATAAAGCATCTTATTTTGTTTTTACAGCTTCTTGAGCATATTCAGTCCACCATGCAGTTTGTCTTTTCTTTTTACGTGTGTAATTTTGATTTTTATAATCTTTTAAGGTAACTAAATAGAGGATACTATATAAAATCTTTCAGCTCTTATCATCCACACCCTTTTGCCAAACCCCCTCCTCCACACACACACACACACACACACACACACACACACACACACACACACACACACACACACACACACACACACACACACACACACACACACCTACACACCACACACACACACACACACACGCCACACACCTACACACACATTTTTTCTCCTCTCCTTCTCTCTCTGGAAGTTTTCGTTATATGTCTACTAATCTTGTAAATTTTCGATCAATAACTGTTTTCTGACATTACAGTTGAAAAGCTTTATCCTTTCCATCCTCAATTTCCCCCTCCACTGGCCGGTGGTCTAAATCGCACGATACAGATGGTATATATACACTTTACATCATCAAACAGTGTTTTGTTGTTCGTCAGCATCAAATCGAGCATAGATTTCTCCTCATATCTTAGCTTTGCACTGTTCCATCGATACCACCTCCATTTATGGTTTTCTTTATGATAATATAAAATGTTCATCACATTGATATTGTTTTGTACACAAAAATCTGTAACATTTCTTCTTTCCTCCTACAATGAATACTCCAATCACATTTTCAATTCTGCCTAGATCTTGTTCAGCATGGACCATACATACAGCATATATATACAGTGGCGGCTCGTCTTTATGGGCTCCGGGGCTGGAGCCCCTCCAAATTAAAGTGCAGGACGTAGGATGTTGACGCGAAAATATAAAATTCTTTGTCAAAAAAAAGTGAAAAGAAGAAATTTTTCTTAACAATTTTAATACATAACAAATCACAAATAAATTCCATGAAAATAAGGAAAAGAATGTTAATTGCAACAGCAAATTGTGTGTACGATATTTTTATTTCAATATATCCAATAATATAAACTGTGGGCTGCTATTTTACAGCCCAGAAAAAAGACCACTAGTTTTTAAAAATAAGACAAATATTTCAACAAAAAGGTTGCCAATTCCTATAATAATTTTTAGCATATTGCCA
>JABUQX010118651.1:0-12500 GCA_015478945.1 Trachelipus rathkii | reverse complement strand
GAAGATGATCATTGACTGATGAGAGTTAGAGATTAGGGCAATGGGACAAAAATAGAAATGTAATTTGCACAGTAAACGACTTTATCCTAAATAAAGGCCTAATCCTACACAAAAATTTGTAGTTGCCAATAACTTACGTCTCGATCAACTGCAACACTTCCTCCTTCCAAACAGCTTACAAAATATGAGAACGGACAATGACAACAGCTTAAGCCAAATGAGGTGAGATTTCATGCGTATTCATCATTCCAAGCAGTAATATGCAAAAGGGAAAACAAGTCATTAACAAAGGATAATAAGCAGCAGGATGGGTGCAAGAACAAATGTAAAAAAATAATAGTTACCTTTAACAACCAAACACCACTCAATTTAATGTAACCTTCCCTGAACCTACAATCCTCTTCACAGATCACTCCTCAGAACAGCGCACAAGCGATGCAACAGGTCAATGGTTCTTAAAACTCAAGAAAACACATATATAGATATATTTAAATGTATATTCCATATTCCAACAATCCGCATGCACCAGTTATTAACAAGACTCATGCAAGGAGCTCAACAACACCACTACAAGAGGTAGAAAACTAGAGATTCGACTACATGCGAAGAGGAAGAGGAAAAGGTTGGTAAGGATATTGAATACAATGGTATACTTTACTAGGAATCAACGAAAATGTATCAAGTCTACCATTCCTTCATATAGTTTTAAATTCTAGTTAAAGAATCCAAAGATCCTCAAGCACCCAAGAAAGGGGTTAATAAGTGTATAAATTATGATCTAATAATTAAAAAGAGAGAGGGTAGAATAGTTCTATCATTAACAGTAAGTAAGACTATAGAGACTACTAAGAATAAATTAGTCCTTTTAGTGATGTCCACAAGACCCCAGTGAGAACGTGACAGAATATCCACATGCAACCCTTCTGAAGACTAAAAAAACAAAAGGGGTGTAGGTATATTTAAAGGGTCATGTATATTTATTTTATATTATAAAAATCACATACATATAGGCATATAATAATAGGTATTTTACACTCAAAAAGAAATACATTTACAATTTTAACCAATAAAGAAAATATACATTCCAGTGCTGGGGCTTTCCTAAAGGTTTTAATACAATTTTTAACCAATAAAAAAAATATAAATTCCAGTGCTGGGGCTTTCCTAAAAGTTTAATACAATTGGCACCAATTGAGCACATAAATAACTTAAATACTAGAAAATTTACATAAATTGAACAAATAAAAATAATGAAAATGACAATAATAACAATAAACAAATATTAGAAAAACAAACTTTTAAAAGTATATTTGTATATATATAGTATTTTGGTCAATGAGTCCTGTTAACACAACATATGGTGTCAATCACAACCTCAACTAAATGTTTTGATACATAAAGCAATTAATAATATAAATTGGTAAGTAAACTCAAACAATGTTTTTGACGCGATTAAGAATTCACTTGTAGTGTTATGTTTATCGATTATAAAAGTTTATCGTTTTGATTTCACAGTAAATAATTATATCACAAAATAGCATATCACAAATCCTCTTAACAGATTTAAAAAAAACAATGTATATACTACTTAACACAATTACCCAACTCTATGAGTGGGTGTAATATCAAATTAAATAATTAATACTTGAGAAAGTTTTTTTCACCATATATCTCAAGTAAAGATAAAGTCAATAATACTGGTTTTGTGGTCTAAATAGGCAAATGGTTTCTGGTCATAAATATGTGTGAAAGAAGAGTTCTGTAGGTTTAGGAGCAAGGCAGTAATTACTCGGTTCTACAACCTGAAGTCAAAATAGGCTCCACTACCTGAAACCTGAACATACAATTATATAAAACATAAATCTACACAAGTGTACATTCTATATAGTATTTTCTACTAATAAGATATTCAAACTACAAGATTCTATATTAATTTCATAGCAAAATAAAAGTATCCAACATGACTACAAAAAAATAAACCACTAAATCTTTAAATAACAACAATTACGGCCCTACCTTAACAATCGTTAAGGTTAAACTCTTGTGGAACAAGGTGATCCAACACAGTCAGTAAATGTAGAGTACAAGGTACTAGGTAATGTAACGATTCAGGCCTAAAAATAAGTATAAAAGAAAGACTCAAAAATACGACCTTTCTCTTCTTCATCCATCAATTTTAGTTATTTTTGTTTTGTATCAAAGGACTTATGTAATACATTTCATCTTACCAAAGCCATAAGATTCAAAAGTCAAGATTTGTGACAAGGGTTGTAAATCTTCAAAGCTATTTTCATTCCTTTAACAACCCTTAATAAGTAAGATCATTGGTAAGTTGCTGAAAAGAAAAGAACAAAACACATAAACAACAAGAACATTTCAAGACAACAAAAGCTCACAATAAAATCTCTACATGTTCCTCCCCACCCGTCGTAACATGACGGATAGAAGGAAATGTGGCAACATCATCAACAACCAATGAACAAAACAACCAAAACGACAACACATTGAACAAACAACCAAAACTACAAACCTCAACACAACAAGATTGTACAATTCTCAAAGGGTTAATTTGTTGTATTAATCTCAGAGTTTTCCTCCTTTTTAAGGGTAGATGTTTCTGAGATGTTAAAAGCCATGTAGAAAACCAGTGAGGCTTACACAGTATTTGTTAAGGTTCACACAGCAATCGCTGATGGTCACATAGTAATTGGTTAATGCACACATAGTTGATGTTCACATAGTAATTTGTTAATGTACACATAGTTAATGTACACATAGTAATTTTGTGTCTTCATTCTGCATTCATTTTTCGTCCTGTCTACTATTAAATAATTCCTCACATCGTTGATACTTTCCTCTGTTTTACTGCTTTATTAAATATTTAAGTATTTATTTGTTCTACTTAAATACTTATTCATAAAAATTTACAGAAATAAAAATATATTCATAAAAATTTACAGAAATAAAAATATAAAGACAAACAAAGGGATATTTATTAAAAATAAAAATTTACAAAAATGTTAGGCACACATAAATATACTAATCTAACCTAATACAAGTTAAGCTAGTTTCCTATATTATCAATATACATATAAATTTATGTTCGACCTATTTTGATTGGCTATCTGTGGTTACTTCACCATCTTCTTGATTGGTCCTCCTACGCCTTTCCAGGATGCGGGTCTGTACCCAAGGTTCATCTAATTCTATTATCGTTGATCTCTTTCGAGTACGTGCAGCCACAGGCTCTGAAAAGTCAACTTCTTCTATTGATTCACTGTATCCACTCGCAGGAAGTGACACAGTCATTGCTTCAGGCGCCCAGTGCACTACTTTCTTTTTACTACTGAAAGTAGTTCGTGCCAATTCTGGAATGGCTACCGGAGATTTCTCCCATTCTAAAAATTCTTTAATTGTTTGTTCAGTAAGGGCGGATGATTCCGATTCTTCATCACAACTGGGGGAAAATATTAATTTAGGCAATTCAGTTCTCGGCGATGGAGTAGTAACAGTTTCTAAGAATTTTAATGGAGGATAGACGCTCTCAACATTTGTTTCACAAGGGAGATCTGTAATACTGTCTCTTGACACACCATCCTCCAGAGAAAGCCTTCTTATTTGTCTGGGTACCGGAGGTACTTCTCTGTTATCAGTTATAATTAAAGGGGTATAAGATATGTAAGAAGGAGTGTGAATTAATTCTGCAGATATATTCGTTACATTTGGAGAGTTCTCTATCAACGATGGACTAAGTGTAAGTTGTTCCGGAGTAATAAATAAGTTTCCCAAATAATAAGATGATATATCACTCATCTGATCATGACTGATCCTAACATTATCATCCAATTGATCTACTTGAGGATGTCCATTACGATCACTTTCGTCTAAATATTGGTTTAACGAATTAGCTATTAATACGCTCTGATTCAAATGATAAACCACATCGTTAAATAATTCTGGACTCGGGATATCGGGAAAACCCAAAAAGTCATTATCATCCTCTGAATCATCGTCAAAATTAATCACCTGGTGTGTATGGAATCAGTTACAGACACTGCCGGATATTGATTCCTTCACCTGTGCCATTCTTTCAGACGAGTCTTCTTTCCAAAACTTATAGAGCTTCTAGTTAATTAATTCTGATAGATATATAAGAAGTTTTTCTTTGTAAACAGTACAAAGAGGGTGAAATCCATCGTTGCAATTGACGATGATTGCCACTCGATTATATTCCGTTTCAGTGTCATCCGCTTTCCACCACGTATGTTCACGTTCATTAGAATTGACACCCCTGGATTACTCTTAAAGGACCTTGGTACCTTTTCTTTGAACTTGTTGAATAGTAAGATCCCTAGACCCGTAAGTGGATTCTCTTAATCGCTCAACCAGCTCGGCTGATCGCATAACATATGAGTTGAAAAATTATCTTATGGCCCCTTTCATTCCCAAATTGTTGAAAATCTTGTCCAAGGTAATCTTGGAACGGGTATTTACATGAGCCCTCCCGATAATTATAAATACTTCGGCTGGAGATTTTACCAGTTCAGAGTGCTATTGCGACATGATTATTAGGTTAGGATAACACTGGTGTTAAAAGGGAAGTCCCTCATTCCTGCAGCGATGCTTGTATAACGATACACGCAAAAATTGATAATGTCGGGTTTTACTCGCTCACAACACATACCATTGCATGAAGGATTATACAGGTGTTAGTGTACACATGAATATGTCAATGAACGTAAAAAGTCTTCAAAGATAGGTCCACGAAATTCTCGACCATTGTCGGTTAATAATCTAGAAGGAATTAGTGGAAGATAGGGAATTATACTTTCTAATGCAGCGGTTACTAGAGCTGTATGTTTACTTTTAATGGGCACTGCGGCCACCCATTTGCTGTAGTGATCTATAAATATGAATGCGTAGTTATTCCCTCTGCGAGATCTTGGTAATTGAATAAGATCTGCAGCTGTCAATTCAAAGGGATATCTAGTGTTAATCTTTATTTTTGGTGGTGGAGTATTAAATATGTTGGAAATTTTGGCCAATTGGCAAGTATATGACACGACCATAGAAACATCTTTACCAAATTCCCTGGAATCTGGGGTGCCAATACAAGGATTCAAACTCCAGATACAAGCGTATAATGTTTCGCTGAGTCCCTATATGGCGCAAGATGTGATACATGGTTGATCACATGCAACCTGCACTGCACAAAATAAATGATACCACATAATTGTAATGATCATTTCGATTGCGAGGATTTGAATCATCTAAAATGTGAAAAGGTAGTAATTCATGAGAATAAGCGGAATAATTTAAGAGACCTGCGATAGCAGGTTGATTATTTTTGTAAGGCTCTTTCAAACGCCTCAACAGATCCAGTTTCGTTGACCAATGCAATGATTTCGTGACGATCGAATATGTCTACAGTTCATTGGAAGACTGATCATCATAGAAGTTTTCCAAGAATAATTGTTATGGTTATATATTACTCCACTCGCACTATGATTAGCGCATCTGCTTCACCATCAACTCCTCCCCACCAGAGTTAAATAGTTTCTGTACAAGGTTAATAGTATCGTCCGCTATATCATTCTCATTCAGAGACTCCGGTTCTAATGCATGAATGACCGATAATAACGAAGGTTCAATTGGAGTTGGACGGGGATATGCTTCCAAAAACTTGGTAGCTGACTCAGGCAAGTTATAGTTCGTTGAAATGAGCCGATTAAAGTGGGTACCACCGCGACAAAACAAATACAGACTCCTTTTGCTATCAGGAAATCCAAACTGTAAAGGATGATTTTTATTATAATAAACCAGTATTTTTATCTGTCGCAATTTAGCATAGGCTTGAATGCTATGAATAAAGGGAATTTGTCCTGGATATCTAGTTAGTTGTAATTGTTTAAGTAGGTCTCTTGCATTCTTACCAGTTGGTAAATGATAAGTTTCACGTTGTGCTATCAATTCATCCACAATTTCTACTCTTAATTCTAAATGTTGTTCCATATTGTCATACTCATAGTGAGAAAAACACTGGAACAGTGAATCTCCTCCACCAGGCATTAAAATTTCTTTAAATCCATCTGGGATTTCTGGAAGATAACTAGTTTCCATAGCTTCCAATTTTAGTTCATAATGGGATCTGGACAAGATGTCTGCAATAATATTTTCCTTACCGGGCAAATAACATAATTCATAATCCAGGTCATTTAATTCTTCTAAAGTCCTGGCGACTCTGGGGTTTACTAAAGGCATGTTCTGAAGGAACAAAATAGGTTGATGATCTGTAAATATTATTACTTTGATTTTATAAAGAAAGGGTTTTAGCGATCTTATAGCCCACCGTATGGCGGCTACTTCCCTTTCTGTAGTACTGTATTTGCGTTGTGCTTTTGAAAAGACCGTAGAAATGAAGGCAATTGGCTTTTCTTCATTTTCTTGTACCTGGCTAAGGCAGGCTCCAGCACCTACTCCAGATGCATCAGTATATAATAAGAGTGGTGCTGCATTAGCTGAGCGATCCGGATATACTAGCAAAGGTGGTGTGGTCAGAAGTTGTTTTAATGTATCAAAGGCCTGCTGGCACTGTTCGGTCCAATTGACATTACTTTTACCTTTTAATAATTCGAACAAAGGCTGTGCTATCACTGAGCAATTAGGGATATGTCGGCGGTAAAAGTTGACTAACCCCATGAACTGTCTGACCTGACGGACCGTTTTTGGTACTGGGAAATCTCTTATTCCTTGTAAGTTTCTTTCCAAGGGTATCATGCCCTCATTTGAAATCATATGTCCCAAAAATTTCACCTTTCTTCTGAGTAAATAAGTTTTTGATGGTTTTAATTTAAATCCGTTCACCATGAATGCCACAAGGACTTCTTCTAAGTTGGATAAATGCTTTTCAAAAGTGTCACCTACTATTAGTACATCATCAAGATAGACCCTAACTTCCATCCAAGAGATGTGACTTAGTGCAAGATTCATGGCTCTTTGGAAGGTAGCTGGTCCATTTTTCACGCCAAAGGGCATTCTTAAGAATTCCCAATGGGATAATGGTGTAGAAAACGCAGTCTTTTCTACGCTGTCGTCCTCCATTTCTATTTGATAATAACCTTTTATTAGGTCGATTGTTGAAAAATATTGTTTACCTTGAAGACTAAATAGTGTATCTGTTAAATTGGGTATAGGGAAAGAATCTCCTTTTGTAACAGAATTTAATTTTCTGTAGTCAATGCAAAGACGCATGGTCCCATCGGGTTTTCTAATGGGAACAACTGGTGCTGAATAAGGGGAGAAGGATTGTCGAATGATGCCATCAGCTTCCAGTTTTCTACATACTTCTTCGACCTCATACAGAATTGGACCCTGCAGTCTTCTAACCGGTTCACACACTGGATCGTCAATCATTGTTTCTATAGAATGCTTTAAGATGGAAGTGCATCCTACGTCTGCATCTCCCAGACTCAGTGCTGACGGATATTTGAGCAATAATTGGATGAGTTGGTCTTTTTGTTCTTGAGTTAGATCGGTGGAATCCAGGTCAAAAGCCTCGTGAAGGTTTGCGGGTGTCCATTCTTTATTGTGTTTTGTAATTTCTGTGTTAATTCAACTATATGTGTAGGAATTGTATGATTGGGGTTTTTAGTAAGTATAGAAAATGTACCCAAGGTATAACCTTGTTTAATTTTAATATTGTTATTAGTTAGATTGTAACAGGGTAGCTTAATTGGAGTATTAGGTGAATATGGAGTGACAGCATAGTCCATGAAACAATGATTCTGTTCACTAGGTGTGAACAACAAAAGAGCTGGATGAGAGGGTTCTGGAAACCAACTTTCTTGTAAGAGTGACACCTCAATCCATTTATTTGAAGGAATGTTTACTCCTTGGGCCAATTTGGCTGCATGTTCTTGACCATTTTTGGTCCGTATATCTTTTGCTATGACCACAAGGCTATCTTTGTGTAATCAATTCTTTATTAGCTAGATCAGGTAATATGTTTTCAGTACGCAAAAGATCGTAACCTATAACTAAACCATATGAAACAACTTCATCCGATACAATGACAAAATCTCTGGCCTGTGTACAATAGCTATTAGAAAGATGTAATGATATCGTAACTGCACCAATAACTTCAAAGACAACGTCACCGATACCACGAAGACCTGTATATATAGTAGATTTCAAAGGATATTTAGACGGATCCAATAATTTATAAGTTCGATTGGTGATAATACTGACAGATGCTCCAGTATCAACCAAAGCTTCCAACAGGTCCGTTTGAGAAGAATTATCAATTATAACACCTATTACCAAGGCTTCTTCCAGAAGGGATTGAGTAATCCTAAGCTGAAGAAATGGGCCTTTTGGGCCGCTTATTATTGGAGTTTTGTTTATTACTAGAGACTCCGGTTGGAGTGTATTTTTTGACAATGGAGAGTCAATGCTGACTGAGGTTCCTAGAGACCCATGTTGGGTTAAAACTTGAGAAGATAAAGAAGGGTCGGTATTGACCGAAACATCAACATTCGAGTTATTTGTTTTATGAGTTGTAGTACATGCCTTTACAGGAGAATCATTTAGTACTTTTGGAGAATCGTCTATAAAATCTATCCCATAATCAAGGACAGGGACATTTACCTGCAATAATTCAGGAATTATCTCTGAATTGTTAGTTTCAGTTGATGAAAGCATTGACGGTGACCCTACATTCAATGGATGTCGCTTGTTATCTCTTTGTGGTTTTGGAGTTTCTTGTAACAGCAGCTGAGGCTCTGCAGGTGGGCCACTCCCCACAGAGCTTATACGTTTTTTGAAGGTGATTTATTTTGTGGGCAATTCATTCCCAGATGACCCCCTTGACAGAAGGGACATCGTGGAGTAGAATCACATGATGCTTTTCTCTTGTTTGCGGACAGTTCTGAACAACATGTCTATCTTGACTGCATCTAACACATTTATTCATTCGCAGGTAGCACTCATCAAAGATGTGCCCTCTTTTTCCGCAAAAGTGACAATATGGTCGTGATGGACAATCCTTAACAAGGTGTCCACGCTGCTTACAATACTTGCAAGAGAGATCACTTCCTGCCCAACAAGGTTGTTGTGTTTGGTACTGTGGAGGCTGGTAGTTGGTACTGTGGTACATTGGGGGAACCTTTAGAAGTGTTTATTTGTTGTGGCATCTGCCGCTTTTGTTTTGGAGATGGTGGGCCCCGTTTTGAGGCATAAAAAGTACGATTATTTCTTGGAGAAACAGGAGGAGCACTAGGTCTTGGAAATTCATTAATAGGCGAGGGAGGGGTTGTGCGGCAACCTGAGCAAATGTAGGGGTAGAGTAAGAACGTGTTATATTAGGGCTCGGGTTACCCTGATAAGTGTTTCCATAATAAACTGGTGTTTGACCATAGTACATCTGCTGTCCATAATGCTCAGAACCCAAATTCGACTGTGGTTGTTGGGTCATACCTCTTTGAGAGTAATATTCTTGTGTCGTAATTGGAGGGCTGACACCTGTTAATGGAAATGGATGCATTGACGTGAGGTCAATCACCTCCGGAGACGAAGGCAAATTCTCAGCACTTTGTGGTGATGGCACATATATCGGTTGTTCCTCACTAGGTTCGTGACCTTTATAGTGCTGAGTTATAAGTCTCACTAATCCGTCCCAATTGAGTGGAGCTCCTCTCATAGCAATTTCGCACACCACTGCAGAAGCATTTACTTGTTCTTGTATATCAATGGGCAGGCTGCCGACCAATTTTTCTCTGACCATCTTTATATTTTTGACATCAGATCCAGGAAAAGCCATTTCTGCTAAACCTTGCAATCTCAATGCATAAAGAGGTATTGTTTCATGAGGGAGGATTTTTGCCTCATTAAAATTCTTTAGGTGAGTCTTCACCTTCTTTCTTAAATATTCAGCAAACCATTCGTTTAGTTGGGCTTTAATTATTGTATAACCAGCGTTATTTTTCATTAATACGTCATACACTTTCTTAATATCACCTTCCAGATACATTCCTAGGTGTGTTCGCCTACCCTTTTCGAGGGGTCTTATTACGATTATTTCGATTATATCGAATCGTTGTAAAAATTGTGGAAACGGTTCTCCGTTCTCCAATGAGTATTTACCCACAGGAATCATTCTGTTAGAATTAGGAGTATTCTTTTCCAGTAATAGAACTACTTTAGTCAAGGCCATTATCATTTCTTGATTCTGACGATAGATAGCTTTTAACCAATCTCTGTCTGAAATTGGGAATGGAAGTAGTTCTGCCGAAGATGGTTGAGTAGACTGGCCTTGAGAAACCATAGTGGGAGACGATTGTCTCTGATGCTGACCATTTTCATGTGTGGTAGTGGTAAATTTAGAATCGGGTATGCTCGTTAGTCTATTTATCCGATCCTTCAGATCATTAGATAGGGAATATTGTTGAGCCAATTGCTCTCTAGTTATTCCATTATCTGGAATGGAAACGTTTGGGATTACCTGATGTATTCCCCCTTCATTTGTGCGTAACACCTCAGAAGTGGGATCTATATCTCCATTAAGCTCTGTTCTAAGAGCGTTAAGATCTTGTTCTAAATTTGGCGGCAACTGGATGACATTCTCCCCCTCTTTGGTATCGGGGAGTGTTTCGTCACCTGTTAAATTTTCTCCGTCCATTATTCAAAACAACAACAAACAAAGAAACAACAAACCAAAATTTACAACCTACAAAATAGGAAAACAAATTAAAATAGAAGGAGAGGCAGTTCACGAGCAGCAGAGTCAGCAACTACTGCTACCAATGTAAGGGTGAAAGATTTTGGGTAATCGTGTATTGTTAAGAAGATGATCATTGACTGAGAGTTAGAGATTAGGGCAATGGGACAAAAATAGAAATGTAATTTGCACAGTAAACGACTTTATCCTAAATAAAGGCCTAATCCTACACAAAAATTTGTAGTTGCTAATAACTTACGTCTCGATCAACTGCAACACTTCCTCCTTCCAAACAGCTTACAAAATATGAGAACGGACAATGACAACAGCTTAAGCAAAATGAGGTGAGATTTCATGCGCTCATCATTCCAAGCAGTAATATGCAAAAGGGAAAACAAGTCATTAACAAAGGATAATAAGCAGCAGGATGGGTGCAAGAACAAATGTAAAAAATAATAGTTACCTTTAACAACCAAACACCACTCAATTTAATGTAACCTTCCCTGAACTTACAATCCTCTTCACAGATCACTCAGAACAGCGCACAAGCGATGCAACAGGTCAATGGTTCTTAAAACTCAAGAAAACACATATATAGATATATTTAAATGTATATTCCATATTCCAACAATCCGCATGCACCAGTTATTAACAAGACTCATGCAAGGAGCTCAACAACACCACTACAAGAGGTAGAAAACTAGAGATTCGACTACATGCGAAGAGGAAGAGGAAAAGGTTGGTAAGGATATTGAATACAATGGTATACTTTACTAGGAATCAACGAAAATGTATCAAGTCTACCATTCCTTCATATAGTTTTAAATTCTAGTTAAAGAATCCAAAGATCCTCAAGCACCCAAGAAAGGGGTTAACAATGAGTACATTAGTGTCTAATACTTAAAAGAGAGAGGGTAGAATAGTAGTATAAGAGTTCTACAATTATAACCGCTAGGAAGAATATTAAGACTAAATTAGTCCTTTTAGTGATGTCCACAAGACCCCAGTGAGAACGTGACAGAATATCCACATGCAACCCTTCTGAAGACTAAAAACAACAAAAGAGGAGGTATATTTAAAGGTTCTTGTATATTTATTTTATTTTATGAAATAAGGTACATACATATCCATATCATAAATTATTTCACATTTTAAAACAATATTCACAGTTTTAACCAAAAAAAATACATATACATTCCAGTGCTGGGGCTTTCCTAAAGGTTTAATACAATTTTTTACCAATAAAAAAAATATAAATTCCAGTGCTGGGGCTTTCCTAAAGGTTTAATACAATTTTTAACCAATAAAAAAAATATAAATTCCAGTGCTGGGGCTTTCCTAAAAGTTTAATACGATTGGCACCAATTGAGCACATAAATAACTTAAATACTAGAAAATTTCCATAAATTGAACAAATAAAAATAATGAAAATGACAATAATAACAATAAACAAATATTAGAAAAACAAACTTTTAAAAGTATATTGGTATATATATAGTATTTTGGTCAATGAGTCCTGTTAACACAACATATGGTGTCAATCACAACCTCAACTAAATGTTTTGATACATAAAGCAATTAATAATATAAATTGGTAAGTAAACTCAAACAATGTTTTTGACGCGATTAAGAATTCACTTGTAGTGTTATGTTTATCGATTATAAAAGTTTATCGTTTTGATTTCACAGTAAATAATTATATCACAAAATAGCATATCACAAATCCTCTTAACAGATTATAAAAAAATGTATATACTACTTCACACAATTTACCCAACTCTATGAG
>JABUQX010118650.1:37500-43649 GCA_015478945.1 Trachelipus rathkii | reverse complement strand
TATCAATTAATAGCTGTAATTTCCGTTTAAACTTCATTTTAATGGTAAAACCCCATTTTGGGGTTTGGTCCCCATCTCATGTGGAGATCTTGCAGTTTTCTGATTACTTTGGAATCATTCTTCGTCATTCTTCCACCATCTTCTTCTCTTATGCATTCCATTCATTTCTCCTTTATTTCTTCTTTTTTTATCTTCTTCTGGGAACCCCATTAGGGGGCTGGCAGGTTATTCATAGTGATTTGAAACTATCGAAGTTGAGTTCCATAAGCCTATAAAATGCCGTCAACATAACTAACTCACCGCATTTGTAAGTTCATGTATGCTAACTCAACACCGCACCCGCACCCGCCCGACTCCGGCGCATGAGCTCTCTGCCTCCCACTTCTTCCTATTCCTCCTTCTCCATCTTCTTTTCTTTTGCATTCCATGCATTTTTTTTAACTCCGATTCCTTAGCCTAAATCTGTCGGCTATTTATTTTTCGTCTACCTACAGTCATAACCAAATTTAGGGGCTCAGCATCCCCTTCTGGAAGGTGACACCACCAGTAGTAGGTGTAGCAAGTTTGAGGGGATACGATAATTAGAACTCCCTAAAATGATGAGGAAAGTGTGACTTATAAGACTTATCCCTAGACCCACCCTCCAGTTTCTGTTCCTTACTACAGGTATCAATTAAATGTTAAATTTAACTATCTAATAAGCCAACCATAACACGCAGAAAGACGATTTAAATATCGATTTGAGGCAAAAAGACCACGATTAATCTAATGGAATCATTAGAAATGGTAAACAAAGAAAACCGATCATTTAAAACCCTAAAGGAACCAAAAACCCCTTGGGGTTAAACCGACGTTCAGGCCTTAACTCATAAAAGGGTCTTCCACAAAATGGGTTCGCCGACCTTAGAAAACTATACTTTGACACATCAAGTGTCAAAATCTAGTGACGTTGGGGGAAAATCCAAGTCAACTGTCGAAATGATTTGGAATTTCCTGACATTCAAAAGCTACAGAGCCTACGAAAACGGTCTCGCAGCCCTTGGAAACGAGTCTTCGCCGTCGAAAGCGCGTCGTCGTTATTGACATGCAGTGCTGCCTTTGGGATAAAAGCGCCAAGCTCCTCCGGAGTAACCAAGTCAGCTGTTGACATGTCTTCTGCTATGAAACAAAACTCCGAAAGCACTAAAAATAGCCGAAAATGCTAAAAAGTATCAAAGAGTGCTAAAGAGTAACAAAAATGACTTGACATCCAGATTTATCGATAAATCTGGCATCTGCCATTTGCGGATCCATATAATCAATAATTACTTATATATATATTGTTATTATTATTATTGTTGGTTGTTATTGTTATTGTTGAAAGAAAGAAAAGATATTTATTTTCGCAAAAATGACATATACAGAGTTATATATATATATATATGGTTATATTGTTGTTGTTATATATATACATTGCGCATTTGCTGGCGCTGCTGGCTGGCTGCTATTGATGTTGTTGCTGTTTCAGTGGCGCACCTTTAGCGTCATAAATGGGTAGGGTAGCTATATATTAAAATGTATATATATCTAAAAATTAGGTTGTTATTTATTGTATATAGAAATTATTATATGCTTATGATTACATACATATGGCCATTGGGAAAAGAAAATATAGAAATATACGCATGCGATATTATATGGAAGAATATGTTATACATAACACAGAAATGGCTTTAAAACACGTAGAGGAGAAATGGCTGTAATATATTGTTGAATATAAGGGTTATATATATATATATATAGATATATATATATATTAAAAGAGCAGATATATATATATGTGAGCATATATATATATATATATATATGTTAGTTGTTGTTATATATATATATATATATATATATATATATATATATATATATATATATATATATATATATATATAGAGAGAGAGAGAGAGAGAGAGAGAGAGAGAGAGAGAGAAGAGATTCGGAAATCTTTTTCAAATTATTTCGGTACGATTTCACTAAGTGAACGAGGTGCTGGGTACCGCGAAAATTCTTCAGTGTATTTTTTTTCGTTCTCGTACAGCAAGGTGTGATACCTGGCCTGGCCCTATATATTATTATATGAAATAGGAAGATCTATGTACGCCTATAGCTTAGAATTTTACTCTTTAGAACAGAGTAGGAAGGAAAATTTCCAAATGAATTTAATTATTATAATTGTTATTACTAAAGTAGTTGATTTTCTTTAAATTTATTTTATAAATCATTTCTTTTTATTAATTTCATATAAAATTCTAATAATTTCTATTTTACTTTACCATTTAAATTATTTTATTAAAGACTAAAAATTATTGGGTAGGAGCTACCACCCTGCTTACCCTATGTATACGTCCCTGATCCTAATAAATAGTTGGTTGCTATATATATATATAAATATATATATATATATAGCATATATATATATATATATATATATATATATATATATATTATATATATATATATATATATGCTCTGGTGTGAGAGACTAGCGTCCCATATGGGACCTATCAGTGTTGGGAGTGCTAATCAAAATTCAATTCATTAATGGTTGACATAAACCGATAATTGGGATTTGAAAGTTTTTAAGTCATAAGAAGTGGGTAAAATGGTAAAGGTTTGTGCTCCATGTAACAATATACATGTAAGAATGAGCATAGCTGTAATTTGGGGTTAGAGAGTTAAATAGAGAAAGGTTGAGACTATCTGTAGCTTTACATGAGGGAAGAGGTGTACTATTTATTAGAGAGTTCGAAAGAAAGGTTTGACGCAAAAAAGAGGCTGGAGAAAGCTTGTGAGAATAAGAGTTAAAATGGAGCAAAGCCTTCGATCTCACCCTTTCAATAAGAGATTTGTTGCGAGTGGAACCTCATCAATATATTTGACGCATACAGCATACAAAAGACAAGCATCTGACCTATATACAAAGAAAGCTATTAAGCTGATCTAGATAAATCTAAAAACTCCTCAGAGCAACAAAACTTATTAGAATCTTGTTTAGTGAGAGGAAAAAAGAAAGAAATCACAAGAAAGGAGATACCAATATTAATAAAAAGGGAAGGCTTGAGTTATTATTTCGTGTAAGGTTCTTCTCAGAGTGATATATGAAGCAGCTGAGTTTCTTTGTCGTCAAAACAACACCAATGTTCTCCCTTCCTGAATTAAAAATGCGAGAAGGATCAGAGGTCAGCTGTTCCAAAGCAGTTCTCCTACCAGCGGGTGTTTGAAGTTTAAAGGTGCAATAAATGGTGGAATCTTCATCGTAAGAGTGAGTAGGTAATGAGGTGATATGAAGATCATAAATGGAAAGTTAACAAACGAATTGAAGATAGGACAGAACTTTTTGGATCACCACGGTCTACAAATGCTGATATAGAACGAGAGGAAAGGAAATTAGAGTGATGATTACAGAGAGAAGTTTGAAAATCAAAGTTTTGTGCGAGACTCTATCGAATGCTTTCAATAGCAAAAAGGGAGGAAAAGTAGATCTTTCGTTACGAAAGTCATGCTGACGATCAGGGATAAGATTATAAGAGCTAAGTTACTTCCAAATCTTTCTGTTAAGAACAAATCCAGAAACTTTAAGAACGATGGTTAGGTTGATTATGCTATAGTTAGTGGGTTGAGAGTGGTATTTTTTCCTCACAGGTTGAATGGACGGAAGTTTCCAGTAGAAAAAAAGATCTGAGATGAAAGACAGAAACAAAACAATTTATCAAGGTAAGCTGAGAGCTCGAAAGCACAGGTTTTAAAACCGACAGGATTGAAATCATCAGAACCAAACGCCTTATTGGTTAGTTCAGATAGGGCAGAAATAACTGTTAAACATAAGTGAGTTGGAGTGGGTGAAAAAAAGAGAAATAACACCGAAATTATCTAAATTGGAATTAGAGGAAAATTTGTTAGCCACGTTTTCAGCTTTAGCATAAGGTAAAACGGCAATTGTGTCGTCTGAAGAAACCAGACGAAGAAGAGCTGGAGGTGACATTTTTTTTATGCAAAATTGGTATCAGAAAGAACGAAGGGAAGAGGAACCAGAAATATATTAATATTTTGAACAGAGAAAATTTTTCATTTAAACATAGAATAGATTTAGCACGTTTCTGGGAGGAAATATTTCTGAAAGTAGCTTCCCTATGGGACAAGCAGAGTTAAACTAACGTTTATTAGTTTTGGTAAAAACGAAAGAATATGAAATATTCGCCTCAATGCCAGATAAAATCACTTGTTATACCTTCTGCATACTCCAAGGGAACTCTCCCACGGAAGCAAAAATCTTTACATGGGAAATCAAAGTTGGACGGTAATTCCAACCAGTTAGTAGTAGCACACCGAAATACCAAAAACTCTTCTTCACCGTAAGCGAAAATAAAGAATGATGGTTTCAGAGTAGTGATGACGTGTCTATTTTGGAATTTAAGCACCTGAAGAATTTAGGTCAGTCAAATAGAGTTTGAAGACTCTAATAATAATAATAATAATAATAATAATAATAATAATAATAATAATAATAATAATAATAATAATAATAATAATAATAATAATAACAATAATAATAAAATAAGTTTGTCAAGGGATCCAAAGTCATGAGTTAAAATTCAGAATCCAAATCAAACACGAGAAAAAAATAACGTTGCTGCGTACATAAGGACAACAACCGCCTTTGGTTGAAAATTTATTACAGAGACACTAAGAGGTAATAGAGTATGCTTTGCCATCAGAACGCCGAAAGTCATGCTTTTCGGTCAAGGATAAGAGAAAAGGTTTAGAGGAGGAAGGTGATGTTCAATAAAGAGGACATTAGAATATAGCGATACAATGTTTCAAAAGTTAATGAAGAATGAAGACTGTATCGACAGATCCAGTCGACAATTATGTGGTTGTGCACCAACTAAACCACGGGTGAAAAAGGTATGGTGGTATATATAGCAGCAGAAAGAGTATATGTATATATATGCAGATATAAAAATAGATATATAGTGTTATATATATATATATATATATATATATATATATATATATATATATATATATATATATATATAAACGTTTCAAAGCACCAGTGGTTTTCCTTTTATTCACACTCCACAAACATCTAAGTTACAGTATACTTTCGCGACCCTTAAGTTAGGAAAGACTAAAGAAAGTAACCTAACCTGTCCTAACCTAACCTAACCTAACCTAACCTAACCTAACCTAACCTAACCTAACCTAACCTAATATATCCTAAGATCAATTTTTCGGTTTTTGCCATCCCTCACTTGTTCCGGTCCACTGTCTTCTTCCTCATTAATTTCTGCAACTTTCGGCAAATTTCGTCTCATTTGCAACCCACCCCTCATTTTTTTCACCTCACCTTTTATTCTTAACCAGAACTCAGATATTTTAACGTTCTGAGAACAAACCCTACCTCATTTCCTCTTACTCTTCTCTGCTGTATTCTAAATTTGGAGCCTTAAGAATTTTCTACCTTGGCTAAGCTATCTTGTCAATTTAGTACTAAATTCTTCCGCACTATGTCACTTAACTCAACTAATTAACTTAAATTCTACGATAATTTAAACTCCGAAATAGGGCACATTCTCTCTTATTCTCCTTTCTCGAAATCATCAATCTTGGTGATTCAACTTTCACCACCGCCAATAGCTTTCCTCTAATTGTCAAGATACAGTTGGTGCAGCTCCTTACTCGTATCTCTGATTGTCTTGAAAATGAACCCAACACTCAAGACCTTTTTTCTTAACGTCCAGTCTTCCTCCTTAATCTATTAAACTCTTTTTTCCTCTGGGTTCCTCAGGTCACCTTCATATCTCTGTATCTTCTTATATCTCTTCAAGTCTTCTGCAGGAAATACCCCTGCTTACGGCGAGGAATGCTTCTGTCACTTCGGTGCTGTTGACTGGTCGGACTTGGGGTTACTTCTTTGAATTCCCATGTAATGAGTACTACTTCGGTGGGAGGAGTTCCTCGGAGTATGCTGAGCCCACTACAGAGGTGACTCTCTCCGGCATGAAGGCGTACATTCTATATTCCTTCCCTTCAACCAGACCTAACAAGCCTTAGTTTAATTCCGCTTACTCTCGTGTTATTCGCCACAGGTGGCGCTGCCTTCAGGAAGTAAG
>JABUQX010118650.1:30000-32500 GCA_015478945.1 Trachelipus rathkii | reverse complement strand
ATTGTAGAAGTTGATACGAAAAAATGTCAAAAAATTAGGTTTGGAAAAAATGAAAACGCCGAAGCAATGACTACAGACACAGAAAAAAACCGAAAATGACGTTCTAGAGGTCAGTAAAAGCTGCGGTTTGCTATTTCCCCATCAAAATTGTCTGAAAATTAAGAATTTTATGTCCATTTTTAGGTTGGGGCTAAAATGGGGTCCCAAAATCTCAAATATTGGATCTAGCACTGAAGAGACCAAACTAAATATATATATATATATATATATATATATATATACTATATATAATATATAATTATATATAAATTTAATATATATTATGTATATTATATAATTTAATATATAATATATATATATATAAATATATATATATATATATATATATATATATATATATATATATATGATGTGTAGCTGTAGGTGTCCCGATTTTTCGTTCAGGAAAAATATGGTAACCTACACCTATTATTCTCAAAAACTTCGATAAGCTACATTAAAAACTGAATGTATCTTTGAATCGGCGAACATTTTAATGCAGGAAACAAAAAAAAATATTTCAAATTATTAATTACATCCTTAAAAATAAAATTAGTGAAAAGACAACAATAAGCCTCGCAGTAAAATATTAATTAAAAAATAAAGGCCAAACTATATATTAGGCTTGTTACCCATCAAAATATACGTGTTCTTTATATCATTTCTATATTTTCAGGTTTAACTTTAAACACTCCACTCTTTTTTTGACATTTAAATTATATTTCTTTATTAGGAACTGTTTTTCATTTCTAAAAACAGCTATCTCTGAGGAACCTACTGCTAACAATATAGGCATTTTTAAAGAAAAGATAGGAAAGGTAGTGTATAGGAAGAAAACAACGAATATTATCTCCCTGTGAAACATATATATTGGTATTATAAAATACTCTTATACGGTTTTTTCAACACGATTAATTTTAATAAAATCTTCAATTATCATAATTAAATTAATATTAAGGTTAAGGCTATATAACTTCAATTTATAAACTTTAGAAAATTTATTTGTAAATTAACCGATTAATATACCCATACTATATTATTTCTCTACGGCTAATGCTACGAGTTTTCAACCAATTTTCATATTTGATCTATAAGGTAGCATAATGCATTTTTGCAACTGTTGGGATGTATCATTAGTATTTTTAAATATGTCCATTTTGTGTATGTATTTTGTGTATGGAGACTTAATAGCTGCTTACAGAGATCCTATACCTCACACTTATAAAATCAATCTTGTACTTCAAGACAAGAGTAACTTTCTCAATTTTGCATAATGCATTTGCGGAGAAATTTCAAATTAACTTCTTTAATACTAGAAATTTCCCGAGATCATGAGGTACAAAAATGTGTGCTTTTGAAGCAGCTAGTTCCTAATTATAACGTTTCTCTTTTTCATGATGCACTTTATAATTGCGATTTGGATTAACGAGATTCCCATTGTCCCTAACTACCATCTGGCGAACCCACAGACAGGAAAATGGACCTGTGAGACAAACAAGATATATTTCTATTTTAATTCAGGAAGTATTTAAAACATGAACTCAAACAATTTTATTTATATTATGTCTCTATTATATACAAATGATTTTCACAATTAGTTGTGAAAAACACTGTTTCTAAATAACAAAAACAAATTAAACTTTCTAAAATTACGGTCTTGTTTATATGGTCTTAAAATTTTCATACAATTAATAATTTAAGAACTCTCTTAAAAGTACGATTTTATCTTAAAATTTCAATACACATTAGAAAATATTTGGTAATACAAAAAATTGAGTTTTTATCGGGATTTTCAGACCATTTGGAATATATATGTGTTTCATTGAAAATGCAATTTCAACAAAAGCCAGAAAAGCGAATTTATTAAAATTTTTAGATGTCTTAAATTGTCTTTAAAATTGAACGTTTTTTTAATGATAAATTTTATTATTTGTTTTGTATAATACCAAATATTCATTAGTTGTGGAAAACCTGTTTAATAATAAAATCTATTAGTCCATTCTTAAAATTATGCCTTTATTCTTAAATTTTTTCACATTCAAAATTATAGAAGCTATTTCGTCAGTATCAATTTTTTTCCTAAATTTTCAACATTTGAAATTTTGGTAATTCTTAAAAATTGAGTTTTAAATGTTAATTTTTCCACATTTTGAAAAGATAATGTGTTTCAATTGAAATGCAATTTCAAAAAAGTCAGAAAAGAATTTATTATTGTTTTAGGTGTATATATTGACGAGTTTTTTTAATGAAATTTCAATTATTTGTTTTTATATATACTCAAATATTTCATATTAGTTGTGAAATACCTGTATTAATAAAAAATAATTTTAAAACTTAATAAAAATTTACGCTTTTTCTTATAATTTCACATTACAAATTTATGAACTCTTAAAAGTACCATTTTTTTCTAAATTTCAACATTTGAAATTATATTGTTTATCTTAAACATTTGAAATTATTT
>JABUQX010118650.1:15000-25000 GCA_015478945.1 Trachelipus rathkii | reverse complement strand
ATACTGATATTGAGAAAGAAGTCTATTCTATTAAAAGTTTGGATGAAGAGATTGTCATGCTGTTGTCTGATAATAATGTAGATAATTTAGATCCTTCTTATTTTAATTCTGAGCTTGAAGGTCAAGTAGATTACCATTTTGAGTTGTCAGCTGAGTTATTGTCCTTTGAAAAATATTTTCCAAAAGAAATTGTAAAAATAAATGAGAGTGTAAATACTGATAATTTTTTGGATTTAATAAATAAGGTTAATATAAATGATTCCAAACTGCCTCAGTTGCAGTGCGAAGTATTTGATGGATTTGGAAAAAAAAAAAAATTACTTATTTTTCCAATTTCATTTTGATAAATTTAATAAATAATCCGGTAATAGGAGTATTTAACCACCACATTCAGTAAAGCTTATATATTTAATTAGTTTTTTAAAAGATTATGTTCTTAAAGTAGTAAGCCATCTGTCTATTACAGATGAAAACTATGACATAGCCTTAAGGTTATTAAAGAAAGAATTTCTAGATAGGCCTTTCATAATTAATGAAAATATAAATAATATTTTAGATCTTAAGGTTGATGAAGGCTATGATGAAGGCTTTTTGAAATTGAAAGTGTATATAAATGAACTTAGGTCAATGATTTATGAACTTAAGAGTTATGAAGTAGACTTTTTAGAAGCTGATACACCTGGAAGTCTACTCTTGAGTAATATAATATTTCAAAAATTGCCTAAAGTGTGTTTAAAAAGATTGAATTAATACATAAAAATTGCCACCCCATAATTAATCGCACTACTCTTGCGTTACAAATTTTTTTATTCAATTATACAATGAGTAATTAATATTTTACAGTATTTTTGTCTCCCAAAATAAGGAAAGGATTATGCACAAAGCTAAAACGTAAATAAAGTTTTTTTTCAAGCTACTCAAGCTCCTAATCCTAGTACTCTTTTCAAAATTTTTAAAACTGGTAAATAATAGTAAAAGATTCTACATGTATTTAAAATAATAAAATAGAAACTCAAACTTACAACCCTACAATTTGTAAGCTATGTCAATTAAAAAATCATCCTCTCTATTTATGTGACAAGTATCCAACAGTGCCTCAGCGTATAAAACGTGCCAAAGAGCTAAACATGTGTCATCATTGTGGAGGTTTGGGTCATGTGCCTGAAAAATGTTATGGTATTAAAAATAAATTAAGATTTAATTGTTTTAAGTGTAAAGCTAATTCCCATATAACAGCTTTTTGTCCCAATGATATCCCAAATGAGCAAAATTAGCCTCTCTGCTCCTATATGTATAAGTTTCCAACAAAATGTGAATAAAGTGTATTTGTTGCCAACAATTTCCTTTCAACTCTTTAAAGGCAACAAAAAGGTTACAGTAAGAGGAGCAATAGATACATGTAGTCAACGCTCTTACATATCTAAAAATGCCATGACAGGTTTAATTAATAATTTTGATAATTTACATGAATTAGAGTACAATATTCAAACTTTCATTGGTGCAAAACAGCGAATTTTTCAGCAATTGTTATTGGGTTTACAATTTAATGATCGGGAAGTTTTTAGCATGCCTTTCCTCATTGACAATGATTTAAATTTAAATTATAGAATTCACGGCATGAATAAAGCGGTTGAAAATTTTAAGAAAAATGGTATTCCTTTAGCTGATTCTTTTTTTTATGACAGTGGAGACCATGATATATTTGACATAGATTGTTTAATAGGCACAGACATTATTCAATTTCTTCCTTCTTTTAATTTAGTTAATATAATGTCTGGAAGTTGTTTTAAAATTGCAAATAAGTTTATACCTATAGCCGCAGGGATGGCAATTTTGGTGATTTTTTTGATTTTTTTAAAAAATATAAATCAAAAAAAATCACCAAGTGAATATGCCATCTCCATTGGATAGAAGAGGAGGAAGTCTGCTTTAGTAAAATGAAAACATTGTAAATTTGATTTTTAAATTTCATATTAAAAGTTATTTTCGACCCTTTTGATAATATTTAATGATGATTCGAAGTAGAAAACCATCGGACTTGATGATTTGTTGTCCATGAGAGTGTTTGGTATTCCCTACTAAAGAGGATAATGACTAGCCTCTTTGAATGAGAATCATGATTAAAAATTTAAGAAATGATATTCCTTTCCAGGATGGCAATTATTATGTCAAACTTCCTTGGATAGAAGAAAAAATTAAAAATGTTGCTTCAAATTTTGATATTTCTTTGAGAGTATTAAATAGAGTCTATTCTTCTCTTAAGCAAAAAGGACTTGTAGAAAGTTATAATAATATTTTTTCTCAATATTTGCAAGATAATATAATTGAAATTGTAAATATTCCTAAATTTAAGAGATGTGATTATATATTTATACCTCACAGACCTATAATAAGAAGTGAGGAGCAGATCACAACCAAGATAAGACCTGTCTTTAATTGCTCTTTTAAAATATCTAAAGACAGCCCTTCCTTGAATCAGGCTTCTTATGCTGGTTTAGATTTGATGAACTCCCTTTTAAAATTACTTTTAGTATTTAGAACTAATAATTATGTTGTCCTTAGTGACATTAAACAAGCCTTTTTGTCTATCAAATTAAGAGACGAATATGACAAAAACAAATTCTGTTTTTTATGGTATCAGAATGATGAATTAATCTCTTTCAGGTTTAAAACTTTACTGTTCGGTTATACAGCGTCCCCTTTCATTCTCCATTATATAATGAAACATCATGTAGAAAAGTTCCCTGATGATAAGTGTAGGGATATCTTGTCTTCTAATTTTTTTTGTAGACAACCTGATTTTTACAGGCAACAATTGCAAAGAATTGGAAAAGTTGTACCATCTTACTTTTGAAAGAATGAACCAGGGTTTGAACTTCGCTCTTGGAATAGTAATTGTGAGCAATTGTGTGAGAGTATGAGAATGGATGGTAGGTATGTGGAGCATGAAAATGAGTATGAAAAGGTGCTTGGGTATAAATGCAATTTAAAGAAAGATTCCTTGCATGTGTCGTCAGTAAGTTATAGGAGCTCGTGTAGTACAAAGCGACAGATACTTTCTGAAACTTCCAAGTTGTTTGATCCTTTAGGACTTACAATACCTATTACAGTAAGAGGGAAGTTGTTAATGAGAAGTGTTTGGGAAGCTAAAAAAGAATGGGATGAAAAATTACCTGGGGAAATGTTGACTGAATGGGGTAAACTGAAGGAGGATTTAAAAGAATTGAGTAAGATTGAGTTTCCACGTCAAGTTGTGAATGAAAGTGAATCCTATGGTCTGAATATATTTTGTGACAGTTCTGCTAAATGTTATGGGTTTGTTGCATATGGTTCAAGTGAAGGAAAAAATAACCTTTTGTTTGCCAAGGCCAAAGTAACACCTGTTAAAAAGACCTATAGTATTCCAACCTTAGAACTATTAGGAGTCCTTTTAGCTTTAAAATGCATATCCACTATTTTAGACTCTTATTTTAACATCATTTTTGAATATGTAAATATAGGTGTGGACTCACAAGTAGTTCTTAATTGGCTTTTGACAGGTGAAACCAAGGTCAAGGCTAAGTATGTTAATAACAGGTTAAAAGATGTTATCACTTTGTGTGATGACATCAGAAGTAAATATAAACTAAAAATTATTTTTAACTATGTGCAAACTGCTCAAAACCCAGCAGACCTTTTGACCAGGGGTTTAACTTTTAAACAATTTGCGAAAAATTTAAATATGTGGAAACATGGTCCAGAGTGGCTTTGTAAGGATCTGGAGAGGTGGCCAAAATTTCCAATGCTTTCACTTTCTCCAGAATTTAGTAATTTTGCTACATTAAATTTTAATACTAATGTAATTAATAATAAACATAATAATATTGATGAAATATTGGAAATAAATAAATTTAGTAAATTTGAAAAAGTAATAAATATAACTAGTTATTTGTTTATGTTTCTAAGCAAAATTACTAAGGAAGACCCTTGCAAAAAAGCTCTTAAATATTGGATCAAAAAAGTACAAAACTCTTCATATACTAAAGAGATTGCATTTTTAAAATCGGATCAAAGGGGTGCAATACCTAACCTAGTTAATAACTTAAATTTATTTTTGGATGGTGATGACATTTTAAGATCAAAGGGTAGAATATCTAAATGTACATACTTTAATTATGATATCAAAAATCCTATCCTTTTGTCAAGATACCACCACTTCACCACCTTATTAATTTTGGAAGGCTCATAAAAAAAATGCAGCATTTGGGATTAGATAGTACATTAAATTATATTAGAAACCAAGGTTTCTGGATTCCCAAAGCTCGCATAGCAATAAAAAAGGTCTTAAATCAGTGTATGTTATGCAAAAAAATCAATGTGCATGCTTTTAAATATCCTAAGTGCACTGACATCCCTAAACATCATATGAATTTAGTAATGCCTTTTAAATTCACAGGCATTGACTTTACTGGTCATATATTTGTGACTAATGAGACTACAGGTAAACTGGACAAGATGTTTATCCTATTATTCACATGTCTTAATGTAAGATCAATTCATTTCTTAAATGTAAGAATCCAAAGTTCCTATTTAGAACTAGTCCTAGACTGGCTGTTGGACCAACTACCAATTTCACTTTCTATTCTTGGTTCTTCTTTCTTAACAAGGTAAGCTGTTTTATGCTCGCTTGTTTGTTTGTTTTGGTTGTGTCAATAGGTTTGTACATGGCTGATATACCATTCCAGAAGTTTCCTTTACTCTGATAAACGCTAGATACATATGTGAATAAGGGGCAGACATCCTTGTCTAAGGGGCTCTGTGTCCTATGAATTCAGGGTATTGTAAACTTCAAATATTTTTAACAAATATTTAAGCATATTGTATTCCCAAAATTCAGCTTGGTGGGTCCTTTATTATCCCGCAGACGTCAAATACGACTTTGAAAAGTTTGATATGTAGGTATAAAGTTATTGGTAAGGAGAGGCCATTAATTATTATTGAACTGATTTAACAAACTTTGTCATTCTTAATATACAATATGCTAATCAACACAGCAAGCAGAGACCTCTCACATCATAGATAGAAGCTAGTTGCATCTTGAACCATAACTCCTAATCTCATTCAGTCGTTTGAATGTAATAACTTCTTATTCTTAAAAGGGAATGCAAATGTAAGAAGATCTGAAGGAACCCTGATCACGGAGGTGAATTTCATTTAGAAAGCACTGCTTGATACTCAAAGAGCAAATTAATTAATCCACGTTTAAAACAACTATTGGTATGAGCTTCACCTATTAGTATCTAATGGGAACATGAACTGATATATACAATCTCTTGGGGAAAATAAAAATCAAAGTAATATGATAATAAGTGCTAATAAATCCATCTTAAAGCCTCGTCCCTTCTGATTGATGGTAGAGTATATGGGAAGTTGTAACATCTGGATTATGACCAACTAAAGGATAAGACCTGTATAAAGTATTAAACCAAAGAGTAAATTTGGACAAATATTATCCATTCAATTACCCGATAATTATAGATATCCAATATAGAATTAAGTATCCACTTATACTCATAGATTAAGTCTCTTAAATGATAAAGAGATAAATCAAATAATCGGTGAACATAGCAGATTCTGATGCCATCAGGAGGCACACAAGTACAGATTGGTAGAAACATATAATAAACGTCAGACAGCCCCTATAAAAGTGTGACAAGCACTCATTAAAGTCCAAACATAGAACTCATTAATAAGTCATATGAGTAGCAACCACAGGCTACAAATCTCATCTCTGGAAGAGAAATTTCGGAGATTAAAATTATAATATAAAACTATCATATTTATTGTTATCATATTAATCTTACTTTTTAACCTTATTTATTATTTTAAAATTTTCCATTATACTTAAAATATTTATAGAAAACGTTATTTCAAATTGGTTTCCCCTAGTAATATCTTAACCCAATTGAGCAAGGGGGCCATATGTATCCGCGCATACCCTATTCTTCTCTTAGAACATATTATTCTTAATTATAAAACAAGGCTTGAATAAGAGTATCACTGATGGACCCATGACCGTCACAATAAAAAAAGATTGTATTTTGGTTTATATTGCCACTTTTCAACCATTGTTTATACCCTAATCTAACAGCTGGGCAAAGTAATCTATCTAACATTAAGACCTAATACATCATCTAATAACATCCCATATCCCCTACACCGTTTTATGTTGGAAATATTTTATGAAAAATACTTTTCTCTAAAATGTAAATTCCTTTAAGTTTAACCAATAAAGAACAGTGCAATTTAATAAAGAAATGTAAGTTCTTAAATATAATTATTATGAACTAAATATCAAATTTAATTATCTCCTATCTTGTGATTCAATGCAAGGGATCTCTGTAATTATGATTTATTATTTCGAGGTAGAGCCTGGCCAGGAACTGTTTTGGGTAATAAATTGGTAGGTCTATGCATATTAAAGTTGCCACGAACATTATTTTATAAGGTAAGCGAACACTTTCTATGAAAATAAGTATTTCACTTTATCAAAGTGTTACATCACCAAGGGCTTAATATTATCTAAAAACCTATTTTTCTTCACCAAAGAAGTTATAATGTCATACCATAAACCATATGACTCTTTGGGTTAAGGTATTCCCAAATTTAATCGAGACCATAGCATAATATATGTTATATAATATATACGCTACCTAATAATATATATATATACATGTATATAAATATATATACTAATATACCTATATATATAATATATATATATATACTAAGCAATAATATATATATATACTAAATAGTAACACTAATAGGTAATACTATAATATACCTATAATACTAATAATATAATTTAGCGAGAGAAGAAGAAGAGAGAAGAGAGACGGGAGAGGCACGGAATAGAAAGGTTAAATAAAGAAGGCACGCCAACTCAGACTATAATCAAATATATACAATATAATTCAATATCATATATAATAATATCCATAATAACTTAATATAATATATATATATACTATAATAACCATATACCACCTATTATAAATATATAATCTATAGTATTCGATCTATTATATTTAATATATATATATATACATATATAATTCTAATTATGAATTGATATACACACTTTAATATTAGATATTTATTAGTAATATCATATTAATATATATATAAATATATATTACTTATATATATAATAGAGTATATATATATTTTAAAATACCATAGTTATATAATATATACATTTATCACTTATATTATATACTATAGGTATACGATTATATATTACCTCACTCACCACTTAGCAACTACTAAATGACTATATATATCAACAGCTTAGGTTATATATGTGATAATGAGAATTTCTATTAAATTATCCATTAACAAATATACATATAATATTTACTAATTAATCAATAAACATATAAGATAACTAGATTATATAGTTAAGATAACTCTATAGATATATATATATCTTAATTACCTACTAGGTAATAAAATAACTAATACAATATTTTATATATTATATAAAATAAAATATAATAATATACATATAACCTAAGTATTCCAATCATAATCTATATCTTAATGAAAAATAGGTGATAATGATATATTGATATATTATTTATATATATATATATATTTAAACTATGAGAGGAAATTATAATAATAACACAAACACACTAATCACAAAATCACAAAAAAAAAAAATACAAAAAAAAATCAATGTAACAATGTGAATGACTTACACTGACTTAAATATAAATCTACATATTATATAGTGTTATATAACCATAACATTGTTACGAATAAACAAACATAATAAAAAATATATAATGGATTTATATATATACTACCATAAATAACGAAACATAAATATATATAATCATTAAAACTTATTATATCATCACATATATATTATACTTATATATATATATACAATAGCTATAAGTATATATATATATTATATATATATATATAGTCAGAGTGTCTAAAGCTGACATCATTTAAGTAGTCCGCTAGCGCACCTCAGCACCTCGAGAAAACGTAGTCCGCAGCGCACTCTCCGCACACTATTCAGAACCAATCAAACCCGCTATCGGCCAAAGTCCGCACGTCGCGCAAACGTCTTACCAGCTAACCATACCGTGCGACTCATCACAAATAGAGTTTAATATTAAATCACTAAATATGTATATATCTCCACTATAAACATAACAAAAATTTTCATTTATAATATTATATGAAAATCAATTGAAATGATATCATTTACCAAAATCTTTCAACGATAATCATACACTCTCCTCCTACAATGTCGAATACCTTCAAAGGACAAGAGGATCCATAAAATACTCTTCAAAAAGATTAGGATGACTCCCAAAAATTAAAAGGCATTAGCGACTCTTTGCCCTCAAAATATCCCACCAATACTAAATAATTTAGCTCTAACAGCAGCAAAGAACTAGAGGGGAGGTGTATTAAATTCTTATGAACAAGTTTCAAACAAATCTGCCTATGCTGAAAGGAAAGACAGTGCCTTGGTGAGAGGAAGTGCTGGTGTTATTCACATATCCAGCAGTCCTATTGCTAATTCTAAGAACCTCACCTACGACTAAAATTATGATTCGTCCTTCGCACTTACTGAAATTTTATGACCACCCACTGTCCACCAATAAGAAGGTCTATTTCGTTCAAGATTTTAGTAGAACCAACTGAAGAGCCTCGGTAGCCTGCCAGAGTCCGATGCCTAATGACTACGTATCAGCTCGTAGCTATGCATTATATATATATAATATATTATAATATATATATATATTATATTATATATATTATATATATATATATATATTATATATACTATATATATATATATATATATACTCTATAATATCTATATATTATTGATATATATATAATACTCACTATTATATATATATAATACATATTTATATATATATATATATAATATATAATATATAATAATATAATATAATATATATATATATATATATAATATATACATATATATATTTTTAATATAATTATTTATATAATAATATCATATTTATATATTATAAATATATTTTATTATATAAATATATATTTATATTATATATATATTATTATAATAATATACTATAGTATATATTATATAATATATACGTATTATATATTATATATATATATATATTAAATATATATAAGTATATAACATATATAAAATATATATATAAGTATATATATATATTACCTATATAATTATATATATATAATATCATATATATATAATTATAACTATATAATATAAATATATAATAATACTATATAGCTATATATATATATATATATTATTATGAATTAACCTTATATATATATATATAATATAATATAGTATATATATAATATATATAGCTATATATATATATCATATAATATATTTATATATATATAAATATATAGTATAAATAAATATATATATATATATATATATATATATATACTATATATATATATATTAATATATATATATATATATATATTATAATAACTATATATATAATATAAAAGACTAATATAATATATATATATATATATATATAGTAAATATATATATATAATATATCATATAAATATATATTATACAATATATATATAAGTATATATATTATACATATATATATACTATATATATATATATATATATTATATATATATATATATATATAATATATATAGTATATATATATACATAATATAATATATACTATATATTATATATATACTATATATTATATATATAATATTATATATACGGTTAATATAATATATATATATATATATATATATTATATAATATATATATATATATATATATATATATATATATATATATATATCCTATATATATATATATATATATAATATTTATATATATAATATATATATATAATATATATATATAATATATATATTTGGGTTTACACAGAATTGAATTTAGATCTTG
>JABUQX010118650.1:2500-10000 GCA_015478945.1 Trachelipus rathkii | reverse complement strand
AAGTTCATGTCATTTGGCGTAGAGTCACGACACCAACTACAGTTATCTGCTGTTAATATCATAATAATGGACACCCGTGCTGAGAAGCTAGTATTAAGGGGAAGGATACTAGCTTTGTTTGAATCCGGACAAAGTAAGATTCAAATAGCAAGAGACCTCGGGATCCACGTATCGACTGTAAGACGATGGGTTGCTAGACATGAGGAGGAGGGTAATTTGTGTGATCGTCCAAAGCCTGGTAGACCACGGACAACTACCGAGAATGAGGATCAGGAAATATTTCATGCGGCCCGTAGAAATCCATTTACAAATAGCAGAGCCATCAAACGCGCATTACAGTTGGAAGCATCTGATAGAACAATCCGGCGACGATTGCACGCTTATGGAATACACCACCGGACTCCGGCAGTGAAGCAAACACTAACCGAAGCACACAGGGCAGCACGGCTCCGTTTTGCAGAAGAATATAGTAACAAGGATATAAATTTTTGGTCCAAGGTTATCTTCACAGATGAAAAGACATTCTGCTCTTCAGATCACGGCCCCTTACATTGCTGGCGTGTCAATAACACACGATATGAACGCCAACATATTTATGAAGAAGCTAGAAGTGAACACGTCACTGCCAATGTATGGGGATGGATAAACTATAACATTCTAGGCGAACTGACCCCTATAGATGGCCGGTTCACCGCAGATAAGTATCTGGAAATACTTGAAGAGGTGTTGCTACCAACAGTGAGAGCGTATTTCGATCCCGATCCCGATAGAATACCGTTCGTCCACGACAATAGTCCCGTGCACACTGCGAGGAGAGTTCAGCAATGGTTTACTGAACATGAACAGATCTTCCATGTTTTACCATGGCCACCGAAAGGGTGTGATTTAAATCCTATTTGAAAAATATATAGGGGATCAATTATCAAGAAGAAATTGAGTACACAGAGATGCAGAGAACGGGGTCGGCCTAAAACTTTTGGACCATGCCCTTAGATCCCTGGAATTACTGCGGCAGAAGACAATTATAATCTTTAACTATAAGAAAATAAATATTGGATATTCAACACTGTCTGAAAAAGATTGCAGATCCGTTATCTGGGTAAAGGAGTGGATATTGAACAAAATACATATGACATTATATTATAATCTGTATTTATTATTATATATATTATATTATTATATATTTGATATTTATATATATATATACTATTAAAACATTAATAAAATATAAATAATAATATATATATATATATATAATATATTAAATATATATATTAATATATTATATAATAATATCTATATATATATATATATAATATACATAATACAGTAAATTCTAGGGTATTTTGGTCCATCCACTCCTCCTGATAGACCATGGCAACTTTCAGGGCCCAGGATCCAATATATATTTTACTAGATATTGTACTTCTGCATAATTCCCAGGATTAAGGGGCCATGGGTCCAAAATTGCCTCCCCGTTCTCTCAATCCTCTGGATCTCCATCTTATATTGAGTCCCCATATATTTCAATAGGATTAAAATCACACCTTTCGGGTGCCATGGTAAATGGAAATCGTTCAGTTCATAACCATTGCCTGAACTCCCTCGCATGGCACAGAACAATTCGTGGAACGAACGGTAATTCTATCGGGATCGGATCGAAATACGCTCCACTGTGGTAGCAACACCATCTCAAAGTATTTCAGATCTTTCTGCGGTAACCGCATTTAGGGTCATTGCCATCGAATGTTATAGTTTATCATCCTCCCATAATTGGCAGTGCGATGTTCACTTAGGCTTCATAACTTGTTGGCGTTCATACTGGTGTATTGGCACGCCAAGCCAATGTGCCGTGATCTGAAGACAAATGTCTTTTCATCTTGAAGATAACCTTGGACCAAAATTTATATCCTTGACAATTCTTCTGCAAAACGGAGCGTGCTGCTGGTGTTGGTTAGGTTTGCTTCACTGCCGAGTCACGGTGGTGTATTCTATAAGCGAGCAATCGGCCAGATTGTTCTATCAGAACTCCACTGTATGCGCGTTATTAGATGGTCTCTTATGAAATGATTCTACGGCTCGCAATGCTTAATATACATACGATCACTCATATATTCTCGGTAGTATGTACGGTCTACAAGGCAACTTGGAAATCAAAACAAATTACCTCCTCCTCAATGTCTAGCAAACCCATCTCTTACACGTCGATACGTTGTCCCAAGGTACTTGCTATTTGAATCTTACTTTGTCCGGATTCAAACAAAGCTAGTATCCCCTTCCCTTAATACTAAGCTTCCCAGCACGCGGGTCATTTATGATAATTAACAGCAGATAACTTAGTTGTTCGTATCAGAATGACATGAACTTTTACATAAAAGGTGTGACGTTAGTGTGGTTTATTATTTAGATAACCAAGTAAACAATCGTACACCCACAAACGCATGCACGCACACAGACGGACGCACACACACACATAGACACACACACACACCACACATATATTAATAAATATATATATATATATATAAATATATAAATATCTATATATATATATAATATATATAATATTATATATATATAATATAATATACTATATACTATATTATATACATATAAATATATATATATAAAATATATATTTACTATATATTATCTAATATATAATTATATATATATATATATATATATATAATATATATTAATATATTATCATATATATATATATAGTAATTTCTAGGAGAGCTCCCTCATGAGCCTCATCACGCATTGTTTTTAAACCCAGACCATAGAATGTTGCAAGCCGATATAACGTAAAAAGAAAGAGACACATATGGTATTTTATAAATATTATGACCCTTTAGAGTTTGAAATAATGTCTATATATTATATATATATATATATATATATATATATATATATATATATATATATAATATAATATATATATATAATATATATAATATATAATATTATATATTCCAGCATATATATATCTATATAATAATATATATATATATATTATATCGTTGTAAACGACTTTCCTAAATTTAAGTAATGTTACATATAGTCTATCTTATCATAATATAATTTATAATTTTATAGATTTTATGAATTTTTTCTATTTAAAAAAGCTAATATATATAATTTACAATGGGTTTGATTATTTTCAATCTTTACAATAATATTTCGATGCCTTATGTTCTTGACTATTTATTATTAACAACTAGAAATCTTCTTCGCTGTCAAATAGAGACTGTATATGAATCATAGTAGATATAGCGGGTGAGTAGATTATCATAGATAGGTATGATATATAGTAGTATGATATATATATAGTATTTAGTATATATATGGGACTATAGTATATTAGTAGGTTATATTATTGGTTAGTTATTGGTTGGCTTTATAATTGTTGTGGTTTGACCCTGGTAGTACTATTGAGTGATGCGTGTTATAACTATATATATTATCACGGGGTGACGTGCACCGTCTGTGGAGAGTCGAAGGTGCGAGTGCATTTGCCTCTAAAAGATATGTTGTATTTTAGGTGGTTGAAATATATTTTTAATATGTTCAACAAATTTAATCCATTAACATTAAGTTTCTATACCCCAGAGTTGTTATTCGAATTTGATATAACCAAATTTCACTCCCTTGTAAAAATTCAAAATTTTTATGCTTGCTCCGCGCGCTTAGTTGGCTCCTATATGAACTGGTTAAATGCGATGTTTCAGTCCGCTTTTCATTTTGTTAATGGTAGTAACATTTGTCATGTTCCAAAAGGAATTCCAAATTCTTCTTTTTACGACTCTCTTTCCCGCTGCTCGCTCACTATCATTTGTTTGGAATGATGGCGTCGAGGAAGGATATCTCTCTCCTCTCTCTCTCTCTCTCGTCTCTCTCTATAGTATAGTATATTATTATTACTTGGGCTACCGTATATATATTGCTCTAACAGTAGGTGTATAGCTTTACTCTGAAGGGTATAGTATATGTATAATAATTATATATAATAGTATACTAGTATATAATGTCTTTAGTATAGTATAGTATCTATCATTAACCCGTAGGTATAGCCGTATATGATATAGTGGTTATTCGTTTCTATTATATATTATAACTTATTATCTGCATATATCACCGAAACAAAAATGTCGGGATGAGATGCTAGAACACATGTTTTGATTACCTGTTGATTAGTTCGTGTCAAACAGAGTTGAGCTGTATATTAAGCATAATTTCATATTAGGATCCTTTCGCTTTACCGACTTGTTATTTGAAGCACAACTTGTGAGAGTTTTTTTTAACCAATCGCCCTTGTCATTTACTGTTCATCACAATTTAAAACATAACGACAATTATCTTATATATGCTTTGACATATTTGCTTGTCCTTTCGTATGGAATCAGTTCTTTTTTATTACTTCTTTTTTTTCTTTGATATTTATAGGCCTTTTTTATTATATCTGGCTTGGATATAGTTTGATTTACGTTGTTGTGCGATTTTAAAACATAATTGTTATGGTCCTAGAATTGCGAAAGACACTAATTGTGTCATCTGCCGGCGTATCTTAACAGTATGATTGTTGGGTCTAAAAGAACCATCATCTTCGTGGTATTGGGTTTTCAACGTTTTCATACCTTACTGAATTTTTTTTTTTAGTATACTGGAGTTTTCTATTTTAGGGGCTACGGTATATAGTAATAGTACTTAATTTACTTAGTGTTAGGTATGAGGTTATTATTTAGTAGGGTGATTTTATATAGGTACTATATAGTTATATACTAGCCGTCTAGTAGTATTTATATTGGTATTTTGAAGTTATATACCTATATATTATATATGTATTATATGCTAGGTATCTAGGGGATATATAGTTCTATATAGCGGGGGCGCTAGTAGGTAGTGATGACTGGGTAAGTATAGTATTAAGAATGTGAAGCCTGCTACCCTGGAAGACAAGGTCACGGCACGTGCCCGATATAGTATATAGGTATTATTCTATATTTATATAGGTGAGGTAGTGGTAATATTATATTATATATACTACGTATTATATATATCTAGTATATAGGTATATACTATATAGTAGTATAGGGTATATATTATAGTATTCTATACTTAATACTATATATATAAGATATTATATATAATATATATGATATATATATATTAGTTAAATCGTCATTGTTTGTTTCATTATTCGTTACAATTTGTAAATGTATGTGTAGCGGCAACACAGGTGCAACACATTTTATATTTTAAAATGATGAGCATGCGTGGTAGCAGCTCAACAACATAAAACTTAGTATGTGATTGGGTCTTTCCTTCTCCTTATCATGATAAAAGTTGATGATTACATGGCTGCGTGATGTCATTAGGAGAATAGTATTTATAACTATGCATTTATTGTAATGAGTGGGATATGTTTAACAGTGGAAATAACTGTCATATTAGTATTTCGTAACATATTGATAATGACCTTTCCACAAACCTTGCTGCGGCTTGGGACATGTTTTCCCTTACGTAGATGTTTAGATATGTGTGTGGTAAAATACATTACTTGTAGATACCTTATATACATAGCTTTCGTAAGAAGATAGGCCATCGAACCCGAACTAACTTAAGGCATTTTTTTTCAAATTGTTGTGCCGCGGCACCCCTGTGGTGCCGCAGTAGTTATCTTTGCGGGTGCGCGCTCTAAACGTAAATGTCTTCAGCTCCAAGGAAATTTATTGGTCTGATAAAAAGAATTAAAAATTCATTCAATATCTAGTGTATTTTTTTTTCCTTCTTAGGCCTTTAGACCTCTAGAGAATATTAGTATATATAAATATTATATATAATATATATTATATATATATATATATATTATATAATTATTTAATATATTATTATATAATATATATAATTATATATATTATAATATATATATATATTATATATATATATATAATATATATATATATGGGCAGGGGCCCTCTTAACTCGCTAGGCAACAACTAGGCAAATGCCTAGGGCGGCAGAATATGAGGGCGACCCTAGGTGGCTAGAACACGGCAGAAAATAACTATATATATATTGAATATATATTATAATCCTATATATATCTATATATTATATATATATAATACTATATATATATATATACTATATATAATATATAATAATATATATATATATATATATATTATATATATATATATATTAGTATATTATATATATTATATATATATATATAATAATTTTTTACAATAATGCTTTAGGTGATTTTTTTTTTGCCCAGGGCGGAATGAATGGTTAGAGGCCCTGTATACCTGGTGCCAGCGGAAAATTTCGTGATGAGCTATGAGTGCCTGAACCTAAAAAGGTTGAAAACCACTGAACTAAGGTATTGCCATTCACAAGCATAGTAGATGATGGCTTCCTTACGTTTGCATCTGAGTAATATATGATATGGAGAGAACTGAACAAATCCAAAACCTACACCCTCTCATATAACGTTCCATATATCATATATATATATATATGATATATATTATATCCATATATATATATATATATATATATATTATATATATATTATATTATATATATATACTTATATTATATATATAATAAGTATATATATATATCCACATTCTCAACGAGTTATCTGGAATTAGACCCGGATATTAAGTGAGTCTAATTGCGGATATTGTGTGAAGTAGACGAACAAATGTAATATGTAGATATCATAGATGATATGGGGAGGGGTAGCATTCAAATATTGACATACGTTCAGGGGATTATCCGAACGTAACCAATAGCTTCGTGATATCACAATATCGATATGTTTTGTTTAAATGTGGTATCATACCTGCCTGCGTGTAATATGTTGACTTAAAATTTGGTTTAAAATGTGCAAGGTAAATGATAAGCTATTATGGAAAAGAGGATATGGGGTGGGGTAGGGTGGGGTGTTATTCATAGCGATCTCCAAGACGGATGATCATGCCGAAGATATTTACCCTCTACACGAAGTAATTCGAGTTTATATTATATATATAATTATATATATATATATATTATATATATATATTATATATATATTATATATATATTATATATATATATATTTAAATATAGTAAAGCTGAATATTTCGTTGACTTTGATATTTCGATATAATCGATAAATATCGATATATCGATCTTGGATATATCGATATATATAATATAATATATATATATATATATATTATATATATATTATTTTATTATTTTATAGCTCAATGTCCTATATTATATATATATGTATAGCAGAAAATTATATCCTGTAATATTTCTTCATTTCTTCCGAATGCTAAATGTCCCAATGGTTTTGAGATTTATAGAGTACGAATAGAATTGTTGTGATTAAGTAAATTCTCCAAAGAGTACTGCATTTTTTGGGATTTAAGTGTTTTTCTTTGGGTGGATATTATACTACACGAATACCCACGGGTAAGTCTGCCTCCTCGA
>JABUQX010118649.1:0-26666 GCA_015478945.1 Trachelipus rathkii | reverse complement strand
TTGTTATATTTTCTAAAATTTCTTACATAATGTAGTATATGTACTAACAATGAATTTAATGGTAACGGACATGATCAAAAGTTCGAAAATTTTAAATAATTTTTTAAAAAAGATTAACTTTTAAAATAATATTTTTGTTTTTAATATTTTTTGGGTGTGTTTTAGCAAAACTAAAGAATACCAGGGTAAACGCAAAGATGGCAGGAGTTGGGTCTCTCGGCCGTTCCGGGGAACGCACAGAGTAGGAACTATTTCCCCTCTCCGAACCAACGCTCTTTGGTATTTGGTATCAGCTGGGGTTTTCTCCGCCCCTCCCCTACGAGGTATGGAAAAACGTCCCCCCCTCTGTGCCCCGTGTCGGGCTCGAGCCCCTAAAAATATATACTACGTAATATATACTATATAATCATATAATATAGTATATATATATATAATTATATTATATATATATATAATATAATTTATATAATATATATATATAATTTTTGTAATAAGCTTTATACGTTTAATTCCAAATATGTAAATTGTTTTTTCTGTAAGTGTCTACTTTTCGAATTATATTTCATTTTATGAAAAAATAATTTAAAAATAGATTAGCATTTTTAAAAAATTATTTAAAATATTTCGTACCTTTGACAGTTACCACTTGAACATTCATTGTTTAGTATCATTATAAGTAGCAAATTATTACATAAAAAAAAAAAAGATAAAAAAAAAATCAAAATCTGAAAAGCAGATGAAATAGCAAGAATAGCACCTATACTTTATATATATATATATATACCGGTATATATATATATATATTGTGATTCTGCATTTTTTTTTATAGATAATCTATATATATAATATATATATATATGGCCATGTAGAGCTATCTGCCTCCAGTTACAGCTCAGTAATTTTCTTTTAAATCGTACCTATCGACTAAGTGTACGAAGTGATCTTGGTGCCAGAGTGTATTGAAATAATTAACTTTTTACAGTGTTGAAGTTTATAAAGTCATTAAAAATAAACGAAATTATTTATGGCTTTATAATATATATATATATATATAATTATATTATATATATATAATTAATATATAATATACGTATATTATAATTAATATTAAATATATTATTATATATATAGCGTATATAATATATTGCCTCCAGTTAAGCTCAAGTTCATTTTTTTTGAAAAATCACCTAAATCGAATAAGTGTACGAAGTGATCTTTTTGTGCCAGATGCGTTTTTTTTTTTTGTACAATGAAAAGGAAAAAATTATAAATCATAAAAATAATACATTATACTATATATATATATATATATATATATATAATATATATATATATTATTATCATATATATAGAATATATATATATATATATAATATATATATAATATATATATATATATAATATATTATATATACTATAAATACTTATATAATATATATACATTATAATAATATATATAATAATATATATATATATATATATATATATATATATATATTATATATATATAATATTATTTGTTAATATATAATCTAGTAATTTTAAATTTATATACGTATACTATATATATATATATTTGGTCAGCATCCCGAAAGAGTCAGGCAGTAACTAAAAAAAAACTATAACAGCTAACAGTGAAAATAGAACATTTTTATTACAAATCATTTTTTATCCATGAAATAAAAAAAAATAAATAAAATAAAGCTCTTTGAATATTATAAAATTTAATAGAGGTTGAAAAAGTATGATTAATTATGTTTTTTATGAGAATTACGAAGCGAGCTCTAGTTCCGAGAAAAGCGCGCCAAAGTATGCCAAATGTTGAATTTCTTTTTTTTAACTAAAGAAAACCCCACGGGTAAACCTTAAAGATGGATAGAGTCAGGTTTCTCGGCCTACGGGGGACGTTCGTCCCTATCTGTCCCTCCGTCGGGCTTCGAAACCCCTAAAAAGGAATAAAAACTAAAGATAACAGTTTTCTCCAGAGCTTAATAAAAAAAACTATAATTTGGTAACTCTTGCTCTCGTGTGCTACTGCAGGGGATTGAAGGTTAATCAGAGCGGGACGCTTGCCAGCATCTCAAGATTATACGGTATGCGCTGTTTATTATCTAAATACTTAAAAAAAATTTAAGTTTACTAAATATTCTTACATTTGATTAATAAAAAAATGTTATTCTTATTCTCTTTTTGTTATTCTTTAAGCACATATCATAAATGTTCATAGAGTAGGGGAGTATATTGGATATATATATATATATCTAAAACAAAATACTAATATTATATTATAATATATATATATATATTATATATATTATATATTAATATAAATAGGTATATATATATATATTATATAATACATTAATTAAAGGATTATTGTTAAGTTTTTAATATTTTAGTATATTTTAAACTTTTTTTTTTAAAAATTTTTAAAGGTGAGTTTGGTAGGGAAACATTTCTCAACTTTGCACTTTCGCTTTTTTACTTCAAAATTTATGGAATATTTCACAATTTCATGCAATGATTGTATATGTAGGTGAGGGCAGTATACACCCCACATGATCATTTTAATATTATAATATATATATAATATATATAATAGTATATATAATATTATAATAGTATATAATATAATATATAGTATATATAATAGTATTAATAATATACTTATATACTATTATATATTATGTCTTATATATACTTAATAGTATATATATATGATATTAATATATATAAGAATATATATTATAATATATATATATATATATAATAATAAATATATATTATATATACTATATATATATAGTGTGATATATATTATAAATAATATTACATCTATTTTATATATATATATATAATATATATTATATAAATTGATGACAAGAAAACCAAAACTAACAATATTTCAGTGAAGAGTTGCTGATATAGCTTGTTCAGAAAACAGTAACTTGCAAGTGATGATGTTATATTATGTGTATTTGATTTTAGAATAACGACTTTAGTGATGTTACTCCTTTAATAAGTTGAATTTTATATATTTGATTATATTTATAATTATTTGGTTACCTTGTTGCAAGTCTGACATATCTTCTCGTATATCCATTTTATATAGAATTACCAGTGCTTGCGGATATAGTTTCTTATATAATTTCGATCATCGTATAATAGTATATATATATATATAGGTATATACTATATAATATATATATAATCCTATATACTATATATATATATATATTATATATATATAATATATTTATATATATATATATATATATTAGGTATATATTATATATATAGTAGTAAGCCTCCCGAAAAGGCCAGGCATGTTAACTATGAAAAACTAAAACAGTACACGAAAAAATATTAAGCATGTTTATTAATCAGGAGGACATTTTTTTTACCCGGAATTAAAAAAAATAAAAAAAATAACGCTTTTTAAATAATTAAATTTTTGTTAAAAAATATTTGAAAAAATTAGTTGTTTTTCAGAATACGGAGAGCTGGAGTAATTCGAGGAAAGCTTGAAAGTTGCCAAATGTTAATTTTTTCTTTTAAATTTGTAATATGTAATTATCGTTTTTAGGAAGTACAAAGGAACGTCAGTGTGGTAAAAGACAGCAACATGCATGTAACTAAAAAAAACTAGACCAGAGCTACGATGCAAAATAAAAAACATTTTTCTAACCAGACATTTTTTATGAATGAAATAAAAAATAATAAATAAAAAAATAATTTTTTAAAAAATATATTTAAAAAAAAAAAAGAATGGTACGGCATAAGCTTATCTTTATGAAGAGCGTAGAAAAGTTGTACGTATAGTTTCGTTTTGAGAAATTATTAAAATTACTTTAATTATCAAAAAAAAAACTAGAACAGGTACATGAAAATAAATAAGAAATTTTTTATAACAGGAGACATTTATATGTTCTTGAAATTAAAAAAATAAAAAAAAAAAAAACGCTTTTTTAAAAATTTTGATACTTTAAAAAAAAAAAAAAAAGGTTGCATAAGTATGTGTGTGTGTGTGAGAGTAGAAAAAGTGTACGATAAGTTTCGTTTTTGAGAGATATTAAAATTACGTTTACTATCAAGTAGTAAGTTCCAAACGTAGTAATGTTTTTAGCACCTTATTGTGAATTAATAAGATTATAAGCAATGAATTTGCATATATATATATATATATATATATATATATATTTATATATATACTTATATACACCTACTATATAATATATATATATATATTACTAATATATATTATATAATTATATATATAGGATATATATATATATTATTAATATATATATGGAGTAGAAAGCCTATTTAGAAACCTTTTATACGATACTCGTTAAAATAAAGACTTCTATTATTTTTTTCTTTTTTACTAAAGAATACCCAAGGTTATTACCGCACATGCAGGATCTGGGTCTCTCGGCCTTCCGGGGATCTACGGGGTAGGACTATTTCTCCCCCCTCGGGAGGGTCTCCGGTAACCCGCTCTTTGGTATTTGTGTGTCGCGGGGGTTCCTCTTCCCCTCCCCACGGGGTATGGAAAACGTCCACCCCTGTGTTTCCCCGCGGCTGCGAGATACATTAGCCGTGTAAATCACCTTTACAAAATAAGTATATATACTTAATATATATATATATATTATATATATATATATATAATATTATATATAATATATATTATATATATAATGATATATATATATAGTATTACTATACTTATAATATATACTGATCCCCGCCGGCTCGCAGCTCCCCCCAAAAATTAGCCAATTTTGATTTTTCTTATATATATATATTTTTTTTTACATTTTTCCCAACTAAAATTTTTCACAAGGATTCCAAAATGTTCTTCTTTCCCTTGTAGTATCATTGTAGTTTTTAGATGATTTTTTTTTTTTTTTTTTTTTCTACTTTTCCGATCAACATTATTACATTCCAAAAATATATTCCTTTCCCTGTAGCTATTGTAGTTTTTGAGATATGGATTGTGGCTCTCTAGAGGGAGGCTGGCAATATATATATATATAGTATATATAATTATATATATATTACATAATATATATATTATATATATATATATATATATATATATATATATATAATATATTATATAGTAGTAATTTTTTGTAGATCAGGAAACTGCAAACATGTCTCACACACTCAACGTATTCATCTTACCTTCTCCACGATATATTGAAAAAAAAAATAATAAACAACCTCTCGAAACATTTTCATCGATGAATAAAAAAAAAAGGACACATTATGACCATAGTATAACGGTCACTATATAAGGCTAAAAGTTAATTATTTATAATCTATTATATATATATATATTAAAAAAACGAAAAAAAGATAAAAAAAAAATTATTTATGAAAATTTATTAGTAATGAAGAAATAAAATCAATAAATAAAATTGCACATTTCGCAAACATTACTGAGACCTGGGCATCCTGCCAGAGGCATAAGATTTCTTTTTTTAAGTAAATAAAATACTAATATTTAAATTGTTTTAATAAAATATTAGGAATAAAATACATTTTTTATATAAAGTTATATTAATTTATTAATATATAATGTATATAATATAACAAAGCGATATCAAATAAAAGTTAATCTCTAATTTATTGCAAATTCCCATACAGCATATATAGACAGAATCCTTCGTATGTGGCAAGGAAAAAGGAAACCCTGCTCCAGGAATGGACGCTGCCAGGCCTAAGAGGTTACTAATATTTAAGGCGCTTTTATAAATATTTGAATAAAATTAATTTCTGTTTTTTTTTTAAGTTGCACCCATGAAATTGACTCGCATTGAAATTACACTTTTTTGCTCACTTTAAACTATGATAACGCTATATAATAAAAGCGATATAAGATAAAAGTTAATTAATTTGATGCATTTGGCACCTTTTTGCTTTCGCGAAGTAATGCTGGTTTGAAGGTCAATCAAAGCGTACAATGCAGGTATCAAAGCGTCAATGCCAGGTGTAAGATTTTACTAATAATAAGGTGTTATTAAATAAATATTAGAATAAAATATTTTTCTTTTAATCTCGATGAAATTGCTTGCTAAAATCAAAAATGTTATTTTATTTCCTGCAGATGTTATAGTTTTCTAGTTTAGTATTGCCTTGCCTCTTCGGGATGCTGGCCAATATATATACTATATATATATAATATATATATATATATATATATAATATATAAATATTGTATTATATATATATATAGTTTATATAATATTACATTATAATATATTATATATATATATATATATATATATAAATAATATATGTGTTGTGTGTGTGTGTAATGTGTGCTAGCCTAATGTGAAGAAGACAAACTTTAAACTTTAATTTACAAAAAATGGTGTGCAAAACAAGCGCGCGCGCGCAAGAAGTAGTGCAGAGGGGTTGTTACCCCTATTTTATAAAAATTCAAAGGTATACTCTAGAAAATAATGAAGCAATGAAAAAAATCGTCGCTCGTATAGGAAAAAGTTACAGCCTCTCACAAGTTGTTAAAAAATCCAGAAACTTATTTTTGATTCATTTAAGGTTAGTATCATTTCAGCAACCCTCTAGTTCAGGCTTATCACAATTGTTGTTGAGGTATACACAAAAAATCTATTGTATTACTTAACAAATCTTATTATACCCTGAACTAGGATGATCCTAAATGGCCCACTAATTATATATATATATATATATATATATATATATATATAATATACTATATTATATATTATATATATATATATTAATATATATATATATATTTATATATATATATATATATCAATATATATACTATTATAATACTATATATTATATATAATACTATATATATAGTATATTAAATTAGAATGGGCCATATTATAGGGCGATTCCTAGTTCCAGGTTATAATAAGATTTTAAACTTTGAGAGGGCTCTAACTTTTTTCTTTTCGTAAATATATTATTGAAAACTTATAAACATTTCAATTCTTCTAATAATGGGATTAAAAAATTGTTTTGAAATTTTATTTTATTGATTTTCGTGTATTTTATGCATATTATAAAAAAACGGGAGTATAAAAAACGGGAGTATAAAAAAAGGGAGTATAAAAAAAACGGGCGTTATAACAAAAACGGAGATAAAAAAACTGGAGCTTATAAAAAAAACGGGAGTATAAAAAAACGGAGTATTTAAAAATTACAGGTATGCATAAAAAAACGAGTTTTAAAGGAGGACTTAAAATCGCTTTATCACGTGCCTGCCGATCAGGGAAGTATTAAAAAAAAACGGGAGTACAAAAAAACGGAGTACAAAAATAACGGGAGTACAAAAACGGAGTACCAAAAAAAGCGGAGTATAAAAAAAACGGATCGGTACCAAAAAACGCGAGTACCAAACGGAGAGTACTCAAAAAAAAACTGGAGTTAAAAAAAACTGGAGTTAAAAAAAACGGGAGTTAAAAAAAACGCGAGTTAAAAAAAACGGGAGTTAAAAAAAACGGGAGTAAAAAAAAACTGAGAGTAAAAAAACGGAGTACAAAAAAACGGAAGTAACAAATAAACAGGTAGTACTCAATATGAAAACGGGAGTACAAAAGAAATGTCACGGTGAGCTACAAAAACGGTGAAGTACAAAAAACGGAACTCACAAAAAAAACCGGGGAGTACAGAAAAAACCGGAGTCACAAAAAAACGGAGTCACAATAAGAAACGGGAGTACAAAAAAAACGGAGTACAAAAAAACGGGACAGTACGAACAGTACGGGAGTACAAAAAAACGGGAGTAAAAAAAAACTGGAGTACAAAAAAAACGGGAGTAAAAAAAAACTGGAGTATAAAAAAACGGGAGTTTAAAAAAACGGGAGTAAAAAAAAACGGGAGTACAAAAAAACGGGAGTACAAAAAAACGGGAGTACAAGAAAACGGGAGTCACAAAAAAATCGGGAGCTACAAAAATAAACGGGTTAGTCACAAAAAAACGGGAGTTACAAAAAACGGGAGTACAAAAAAACGGGAGTACAAAAAACGGAGGTACAAGAAAAACGGAGTACAAAAAAACGGGGATAACAAAAAACGCGAGTACAAAAAAACGGCATGTAGACAACAGAAAAACGGGAGTGTAAAAAAACGGGAGTTTAAAAAAACGGGAGTATGCAAAAAAGGAGTATTAAATATAATATATATATATATATATATATATATATTAATTATTAATACTATAATATATATATAATATATATACTATATATATATATATAATATATATATTATATATAATATATATATAGTATATATTAATATATATATATATATATATATATTATATATATAATATATTATATATTTATATATAATATATATATATATATAAATCATATATATGATATAAATAATATATTATATAATATATATTATAATAACATATATATATATATATATATATAATATAATTATATATATATATACATATATTATATAATACTATATTATACCCACAAGAGGGACGAAAAACCATAGGTTGTACAAATCGTATGTTTGAGTCTGGATAATCTCCAATAACTTCCTTAAATTCTATACTTGAAAACCCAAAGCGAGGGAAAATAGCAATGCAACATACAAAATTTTCATTTTAAATAAAAATATACGGGACGACAAAAAAAAGTACTGCATATGATTGTATATATTAATATATATATATATATATATTATCTATATTATATATATAAGTATATATATATATACTATATTATCATAATAATATATATACTATATTATATATATATATATATATATATATATACTATATAGTATATATATATAGTATATATACTATATATTAATATACTATATATATATATATATATATATTATATATATAATTATTATATATATATACTATATATATATCATATACTTATATTTATATATATACACATCATATATACATATTAGACCTCGCCAATATATAACATAATAATACAGACATAGATACATTATATCATAACTACATATATACATACATATGTACATTATAAGTATATATATATATATATCTTATATATACTATATATAATAATATATATTATATATAATATATATATACTATATATATATTATATTAATATAATATTATATATATAGTAATATATATAATATATATAATTTTTATATATATAGTATATAATATATTACGTAAAGCGATTAATTGAATGTATTCCTATTAAACAACTGAACTTATTTTCATATTTTAGGATTTTGCACGACGTTCAGTTCATTTAATTAAAATTGGTCATTTTTCCGTTCTCAAGTTTTTGTAGGGACAGATAAAGTCGAATATATATATATATATATATATATATAATTTAATTTGTAGGGTTTTTAAGGTCAAAAACGTGAATTCTGAAACTGCCGGAGGTTCAACCTCAAATTATGCAGTATACTTGCACAATTCTAAATAGTTAACTTAAAATAGCACTCCATTTCGGACCTTCCCCCGCTTGATGCGAAATTTCAAATCAATTTAAAGAACATTTTTAACTTTGCATACAAATTTTCACATAGTTGAAAAAAATAATTTAAATTAACAGAAGTTGGCTTGTTCAGGTACAATTAATTAACTTAAAATATCTACGAACTCTTATTATTATATTTCCGAACCTACAAAGCAATGTTAATAGAAAAGATCAAAGCATTAATGACATCAGATTTACTTTCAACAAGTTTGTAACTTATATCGTACAACTTTTTTTTTTTTTTTGAGGGAGGAGGGGACACATTTATAGTGCTAATAATAAATTGCATTGATTAATCGGTAAATCTATTTAATTTGAGCTTTTTTTTTAACTCGTGTAGAAGGCAGTTAGTTTTTCGGTTCTGTTGTATGTTTTTACATCTTAAGAGATTGACTCTAGAACATTCAGCTTAAATTTGTATAGAGGACAAGTTAATTTTTGTATTTCTTGCTAAGTTTTCAAACTTTAATTATTAGTCTAATAGTTATATTATACTGATGTATATATATACTATATTATATATATATATAGATAGTATTATTATATATATATTTTAGGGTTTAAATTTACTGGCCAACGTCGATCAACATTTTACTATATATCCAATTAGTTTGCCCTTGATCCCCCCTCCCCCCCCGCTATCATGCTGTAACTTTTCAGTTATGTGGTATTAATGCATACATTAAGTCTGATTTTGTTCTTAATGTTTTCTTGATAACACTGATGTTATCCTTTCATATGAAACATTGAATTTCATCATTTTTATTCCAGACAAAAATCTTAGAGATACACAAATCTTAGATATACACGACTACTCTCCCTTATTTGAGAAAATATAGTCCTAAATCAAATGTTTCCTTGTTTTGAATATATTCTTTAATTTCTCCGAATTAAAATTTTATATAAAGTTTTCACCTTGTGAAATTTGGGAGCATTTTTTGATATTAGCTGGATCTTTGAAATAATTATTGAATATTATTGCAATTAAAAAATAGATTTTCTTGTAAATTATTTCAAGTTATATGTAACATTTTCTTGAAAACTATTCGGAGTTGAATATATGATTTTCTTGAAAATTTCATATTCGTCATCGAGTTATCAAAATTTTATGGTGTGTTTTGTGACATATTCTGTTTATCATCAAACTTACATAGGTTTTTTCAGATTCTTAAAATAAAATTTCCTTCATTAATATTTTTTCAAGGTTCACTTATGTTTTCTTTCAAAACAAGTTTTTTATCGATGTTTTCTCTTACTCAAATTAAAGTTTTCATTATTTTGTTGAAGTACAACAAAAAATCCAGTGAAGGATTGAGCTTCACTGCACGACTAATAAAAGATTACATTACTTCTCGCTTCATCTCTTCAATATTTCTTATCCTATGCACAAAAAAATGGACGCTTTTATTTATGAAAGTTATTAATTTATTTAATTATTTTAATTAATAAAAATATAAATTAAGAAATATATATAAAAATAATTATAAAAGAATAAAAATTTAGATAAACAGAAATTTATAATAATAATAAGTATATATAAAAAAATTTATCTTTTGGATTTCAAAATTTGAATTTTGCAATATTTCATTTGAAAGAATGTGAGGTTATTATGATAATAAAAATGCATTAAAAAAACAAAATTAATTATAATATATATATTTATTATATATATATATCATTATATATATATATATATATAAATGTATATATATATATTATATATAATATATATTAATATATATATATAATTATAATATAGGTTATAAACTCGGGTACTTATATATTATATATATAATAATAGTTAAATATATATATATATATATATTATATTTATATATTATATAATATAGATATATATATATATTACTATATATATAGTATATTAATAAATATTATAAAGATCAATTTTTGTATTCTTTAAACAATTAATAATTTACTTTATTTCAGAAGTCCGAAGTAGTTTTTAAGCTAAAATTTTTTGTAGATTTTTTCCGAAAAAAAAAATAAATAAATCTTTGGCATAAATGAGTGATTGACTCTTAAATGAGATTTTATAAATCTAAGAAAAATATATTTATTCTTAGTGTTAACTAGTTTACTAACATGTCTCTATGTTATTATCGCCAAATAAATACAATAGTATTGGCGTTGTTATTTAACTGTTACTATAAGGTTTGCTAATCTTGGAAATAAATTAGATTTCAATACAAATCATGAATGAGACAGTTTACGTTTGTGATCTAGCTTTTGAAACTTTTAATGGAAAAAAATGAGATAATCGAAAAATCTTATCTTTATTACGTTTAAATACTTTCCCCTTACAGACTCCCTTTAATTAACTTTTTTCCCCAACACCCATCAAGAGTTAAAACTATAAATCGCATCAAATATTTACTTAAAGTTTCTTATGAATTGTTTTATAATATTTTGCTATAATGGACAAAATTATATTTATATAATTATGAAAAAGCAATAACTAAATTTTACCTAGAAAAACAAATAGTTTTTTTTTTTAATACAAATAGAAGTTTTACACAATCAAGCAAGGTAAATTAGTTCAACGTTTCCTTTTATTTGATGCTTACTTTCATTCATTTAATTTTCAATTTTAATTCCAAAAGATCATAACATTTCCTTAAGCCTTCGCGGACCACGAATAAGAACCATGCTTTAATACATTTAATCTAATATGTTATAATCACAAACCCACCGGTGCCAGATTTAGCTCTTTCATATGTCAGATCTGGCACTTTTATCTACTTTTTTGTTTGTAGGGGTCGTGTTTGGTGTGTTTATATGGGTTTCCGATGTCCCCGAGTCGATTCCCATTAGTAATTGCTACTTTTCGGAAATATGTTCACATCGGTATTAAAGATAAATAGCTAAATAGTACAAACCTATTTAACGTTCAGATTTTCAGTCTGGAGTTTTACATTGGTTTTGAACTATTTTTTTTACATTATACTCTACATACAAATTTTGTTTGATATTCGTTTAGCTAGTTCAACGTTTTACAGTTATCCATACAAACATAAAACCTCTTCGATATTCTGTATTTTACAACCCGCGTGTTACTTAAAGAAGAGCTATGCATTAACAAAATTATTTATTTACATCTGGACTCTGCAATGATTATGAATAAAATTGCTCGAAGCAAGTTATACTTCAGAAACTTTGAACCAAGTCTATTGATATCTGATTTGCTTTTCAATAACACAAGTTATTCATAAAAAGGTCTTGGCAAAAAATCATTAGCAGTTTTAGTTTGTTATTATCTAGCAGTTATTAAACAAACTAAATATGATAACGATAAACCTATAATAAAAATATTAAACCTTTAAAATAAAAAGTTTATTGAAGCAAAAATAGAATAAATTCTATTTTTCAGTTAAGATTAGGAACTTAATAATAATAATAACAAAATATTGTACAGTAATTTTACACCTATAGTTCGCATATATATATATTATATATATAATATATATATAATATATTACTATATATATATATATATAATATATAATACTATAATATATATATATATATATATATATTATATATATATTATTACTATATAATTATATATATAATATATACGGATATTTGCCCGACGGACATTAGCGATTCCCGAACGGACATGTTGAACGAAAATAGAAAATAAAGTATGTTTTGAAGTTAAATGCCATGATTTCTACTTAATATTTGGGGGTTGTTATATAATAATATATATATATAATATATAAGTATTATATATATATATATATATATATATATATATATAATACTATATATTAATATAATATATACTATATATGTATAATATATATATATAATTATATATTATGCCTACAAAAGCAGGGATTTTTTTTTCGATGTTAATAGAAGGAGAATAATAAAATTAAGTATTGTATATAAAGAAATAAAACGCTTCATATTAACTCCACAGTTTCTCTTTCTCAAATGAAGAAAATAAAAAGATAGAGGGAATATCACTCTACTATATTTATCAATAATGTTAACATCTTTAATAGTAGGGATAGAACGTTTAATCGCTACTGCTCCTTTGCGTAAAGTTGACAACACTTTCCGTTTAGAAGGTTGACGACCTGGTGGCAACCCTGATCTACCGCTAAATGAGTAGTTTCTATTTATTCTGAAAGAAGGGGGAAACTTCAAATCTTGCAAGGAATTTTCTCTTGAAAAGAATTTAGAGTTATGCCTTTGCCTGTGAAGAAATTGATTAGCATTAAATTAAATGAATAGCTGGTGCCTATAAAATGCTTTTTTCTTTGTCTGATAATAAAATTATTTGAGAAATAATAGTCATGTTAAGAAAACAAATATAGTGTTTCAAAGTTAAGTGTAGTTGTAATAAATGTCAAATTAAATGGAATACTATAATCCTATAAACTTTTTTCCTTTGGTAACTTTTAAAAGATTTATCAATAAAATACACGCAAACAAATCGTACCTAATGGAAGGAATCGGAGACATTCTAATATCTTGAAGTTCTATAATTTCTTCGGTACCTTGAGCAAACCCATCACTCTTGGCTCCTGTGGCAGACCCCGGAATCCCCAGTTGCCCCTGAGACTGAGTTGAGGTTTTTGGAGTTGGAGCAGGTGCTTCTCCTTCTTTTGGTTTCTTTGGCTTCTTCTTAGCTTTTTGGCCCCAAAACGTGTAGTTAACAGCAGCATACTCAAGAAGAGCAGCAAACACAAAAACGAAACACATGACAAGATATATATCAATAGCTTTGACGTAAGAAATTCTCGGTAGTGACGACCGGACACCAGTACTAATCGTCGTCATGGTAAGCACAGTTGTAATACCTAAGAGTATTAAAATGATGTTAATGCAGTTCATAGATTCATTTTGTGTTTTAAAATAATATTTATAATTGATAAAACAAATAATTCGTAATCAATTTACTTTATCAAGGATTTCATAAGGCCATTACAAAAAAAAAAAAAGGTTTTTGAATGGATGAACTTCTTGAACAGCTTTCTTACACAAAAGAAAAATAAAAACTATTTTTCTTTATTACCCCCCCCAAACTTCCAAAAATTAATGTTTTAAGGAAATTACCAAAAAAGTTAATTTGGATTTATCTAAAGTACTTTGGATAGTGATTTAAAACATCAATAACATTTCGAAATAAATTGAAAGAATAAAATTGATAAAGTAAAATTATACCATATATATATATATATATATATATATATATATATATATATATACTAATATTAGATATATTATATATATATATATATATATATATAATATATATATATATATATATATATATATATATATATATATATATATTATATATATTTATTAATATATATACGATATTTTTAAATAGGAGAGACAATAAAAAAAAAAAATATATATAAATATATCATATATATATATATATATATATATATATATATATATATATATATATATATATATATATATATATATATATATATATATATATACCGAGAGCAACTCTTGCGGACGTTGCCTCATGGTTAATCCAAAATGATACCCAAGATAACATTACGATAAGAATACTAGGCAAATAGGTCTGAAAAATGAAGTATCCAATGTTTCTTTGAAGCATGAAACTAATGGAGAGCCTCCTGTAGACCCCCGTCGCCAGCTCTTCAGTTCTGTGATTGGCTTCATGTCCAATTATAGTAAACTGAGGAAGTTCAGCTTCTTCAACACCTACGACAGGACCAGCTTTCCAATACATCACTACGTCAGTCACCGTATAACCATCTGGAATATATATATATATATATATATATATATATATATAATAATATATATATATATATATATATATATATATATATATATATCATATATTATATATATTATATATATATATATATATAAAATATATATATACTATATAATTAAATATATATAATATATACTATTATATATTATATATTTATATAATATATATATATATATACTTAGTATATATATATATAAATATATATATTGTAGAGGAGATTTGGGCAGGGTGTGTAAAAGGAGAGGTTGAAAGGGAACGGACAGCATCCTTAATCTACAACACTCCAGTGCGTGAGCGGATCATTGATCTAGAACAATCGATGTGGTGGGCGGATCGTTTGATCTAGAACACTCGATGTGGTGGGCGGATCGGGATCCTAGACCACTCGATATAGTTGGCGGATCGTGATCTAGTACACTTCCATGTGGTGGCAGACTCTCGATTTACCAACACTTATGTGACTATACCGGCATCTTGATGTACAACACTCCCAGTTGTCAGTGAACGGATCTTTGATCTAGATACTCCATGTGGTGGCGGCATTCTTTCTAGAACACTCGATGTGGTGGGCGGATCGTGATCTAGAACACTCGATGTGGTTTGCGGATCGTGATCTAGTACACACCATGTGGTGGGCGGATCCTGATTTACAACACTTCAATGCGTGGACGGATGGCTTAATCATAAAAACCACTCCATGGTGAGGGATCTTGATCTAGAACACTCTATGTGGTGGGCGGATCTTGATTTACAACACTTCATGTGGTGGACGGATCTTGATCTACAACATTCCATGTGGTGAGCCGGATCTTTATCTAGAAACACTCCATTGTGATGGCGGATCTTGATCTAGAACACTCGATGTGGTGGGCGGATCGTGATCTAGTAAACTCCATGTGGTTGGCGGATCTTGATTTACAACACTCCATGTGTTGGACGGATCTTGATCTACAACACTCCATGTGGTTAGCGGATCTTGATCTAGAACACTCCATGTGGTGGGCGGATTTTGATCTAGAACACTCGATTTTGTTTGCGAATCGTGATCTAGTACACTCGATGTAGGGCGGATCTTGATTTACAAACAAACCACTTCATGGTGGTGGACGGATCTTGATCTAGAACACTCGATGTGTGTGGCGGATCTTGATCTAGAACACTCCAAATGTTGGGCGGATCTTGATCTAGAACACTCGATGTGTGTGGCGGATCTTGATCTAGAACACTCCAAATGGTGGGGGGATCTTGATCTTAAATACTCGATGTGGTGGGCGGATCGTGATCTAGTACACTCCATGTGGTGGGCGTATCTTGATTTACAACACTTTATGTGGTGGACAGATCTTGATCTACAACACTCCATGTGGTGAGCGAATCTTGATCTAGAACATTCGAACTGTGTGGGCAGATCTGATCTAAAACACTCGAAGTTGTGGCGGAACGTGATCTAGTACACTCCATGTGGTGGGCGGATCTTGATTTACAACACTTCATATGGTGGACGGATCTTCATCTACAGCAATCCATTTGGTAAGCGGATCTTGATCTACAACACTCGATGTGGTGGGCGGATCTTGATCTACAACACTCCATGTGGTGAGCGGATCTTGATCTACAACACTCCATGTGGTGGGCGGATCGTGATTTAGTACACTCCATGTGATGGGCGGACTTGATTTACAACAACTTTCAGTGGTGGGCGATTCTTGATCTAGAACACTCCAATGTGGTGGGCGAATCTTGATCTAGAACATTTGATGTGGTGGGCGGATCGTGATCTAGTACACTCCCTGGGTGGCGCGGATCTTGAACTACATCACTTCATGTGGTGGACGGATCTTTATCTACAAACACTCCATGTGTTGTAGCGGTCTTGATCTAGAACACTCCATGTGGTGGGCGGATCTTGATCTAGAACACTTGATGTGGGGGGCTTATCGTGATCTAGAACACTCGAATGTGGTGGCGGAATCGTGATTTAGTACCACTCCATGTGAATGGGCGGATCTTTAGATTTACAACACTTCATGGTTGGTGGACGGATCTTGATCTTCAACACTCCATGTGTGGTGAGCAGATCTTTGATCTAGAACACTCAATGTAGTGGGCGGATCGTGATCTAGAAACACGCGATATTGGTGGGCGGATCGTGATCGTAGTATTACTCCTGTGTTGGGCGGTATCTTGACTTCATACAACACTTCATGTGGTGGACGGATCTTGATCTAGAAAACTCCATGTGGTGGACGGATCTTGATCTTCAACACTCCATGTGGTGAGCGGATCTTGATCTAGAACACTCCATGTGGTGGGCGGATCTGGATCTAGAAACACTCGATTGGGTGGGCGGATCTTGATCGAGAACACTCGATGTGGTGGGCGGATCGTGATCTAGAACACTCCATCTGGTGGTCGGCGGATCTTGATATACAACACTTCATGTGTGGACGGATCTCGATCAAGAATACTCCAGTGGGCGTATTTTGATCTAGAATACACTCCATGTGCGTGAGACGGATCTTGATCTAGAACACTCAATGTGGTGGACGGATCGTGATCTAGTACACTCCATGTGTTTGGTGGATCTTGATTTGCAACACTTTCTGTGTTGGACGGATCTTGATTTACAACACTTTATGTGTTGGACGGATCTTGATTTACCACTCTCCATGTGGTGAGCGGATCTGGATCTAGAAACACTCGATGTGGTGGGTGGATCTTGAATTCTAGAACACTCGATGTGCGCTGGGTTGATCGTGATCTAGAACAATCGATGTGGTGGGCGGATCGTGATCTAGTACACTCCATGTGGTGGGCGGATCTTGAGTTACAACACTTCATGTGGTGGACGGATCTTGATCTACAACACTCCATGTGGTGAGCGGATCTTGATCTAGAACCACTCCATCTGGCTGCGATCTCTGATCTAGAACACTCGATGTGCATGGGCGGATCGTGATCAAGAACACTTGAGTGGTGGGCGGATCGTGATCTAGAACACTCCATGTGGTGGGCGGATCTTGATTTACAACACTTCATGTGGTGGCCGGATCTTAATCTACAACATTTCATGTAGTGAGTGGATATTGATCTAGAACACTCTATGTGGTGCCGGATCTTGATCTAGAACATCGATGTGAATGGGCGCGATCGTGATCTAGAACACTCGATGGGGTGGGCGGATCGTGATCTAGAAACCACTCACATGTGGTGGGCGGATTCCTTTGATTTTTACAACACTTCATGTGTGGCCGGATCTTGATCTACAACATTTCATGTAAGTGAGCGGATATTGATCTAGAACACTCCATGTGGTGGCGGATCTTGCATCTAGAACACTCGATGGGTGGCGGATTTGCAATTCTGAATACTTGATGTGGTGGCGGATCGTGATCTAGAAAACACTCCATGTGGTGGCGGATCTTGATTACAACACTTCAATGTAGTGGGACGGATCTTGATCTAAACACTCCATGTGGTTAAGCGGATCTTGATCTAGAACACTCCATGTGGTTGGCGCAGTTCTTGATCTAGAACACTCGATATGGGTGGGCAGATCGAGATCTAGTACACTCATGTGGTGGGCGAATCTTTGATTTTACAACAACTTATGTGTTGCGACGGATCTTGATTACAACACTTCCATGTAGGTGAGAGGATCTGAGATCTAGAAACACTCAATGTGGTGGGCGGATCGTGATCTAGAACACTCCATGTGGTGGGCGGATCTTGATCTAGTACACTCCATGTGGTGGGCGGATCTTGATTTACAACACTTTTCTCAACGTGGTGGACGGAACTCTTGCATCTACAGAACACTCCATGTAGTGGCGGATCTTGATTCTAGGAACACTCCATCGTGGCGGATCTTGCATCTAGAAACACTCAATAACTGGTGGCGGATCGTGACTAGTACAACTCCGATGTGTGGGCGGATCTGATCTAGTACACTCCATGGGGTGGCGGATCTTGATTTACAACACTTCATGTGGTGGACGGATCTTGATCTACAACACTCCATGTGTGAGCGGAATCTTGATCTAGAACACTCCATGTGGTGGGTCTGGATCATGATCTAGAACACCTCGATGTGGTGGCGCGGATCGTTGATCTAGAGCACTACGATGTGGTGGGCGGATCTTGATTTACAACACTTCATGTGGTGGACGGATCTTGTTCTACAACATTTCATGTAGTGAGCGGATATTGATCTAGAACACTCCATGTGTTGGCGGATCTTGATCTAGAACACTCGATGTGATGGGCGGATCTTGATCTAGAACACTTGATGTGGTGGGCGGATCGTTATCTAGAACAATCCATGTGGTGGGCGAATCTTGATTTACAACACTTCATGTGGTGGCCGGATCTTGATCTACAACATTTCATGTAGTTGAGCGGATAAAATTGATTCTAAACACTCGATGTGTGGGCGGATCTTGATCTAGAACACTCGATGTGGTGGGCGGATCGTCAAATAAAACACTCCATGTGGTGGGCGGATCGTGATCTAGTACACTCCATGTGGTGGGCGGATCTTGATTTACAACACTTCATGTAGTGGACGGATCTTGATCTAAAACACTCCATGGGGTTAGCGGATCTTGATCTAGAACACTCGATGTGGTGGGCGGATCTTGATCTAGAACACTCGATGTGGTGGGCGGATCGTCAACTAAAACACTCCATGTGGTGCGGCGGATCTGATCTCTGGCGCTGCAGTTGGGTTTGCGGCTCTGACCCTGAGCAGTCATGTAGTGGCGGATTCGTGTGTGATCTAGAACACTCCATGTGGTGGGCGGATCTTGATCTAGAACACTCCATGTAGTGGGCGGATCTTGATCTAGAACACTCAATGTGGTGACGGATCGTGATCTAGTACACTCCATGTGGTTGGCGGATCTTGATTTGCAACACTTTATGTGTTGGAGGTATCTTGATTTACAACACTTTATGTGTTGGACGGATCTTGATTTACAACACTCCATGTGGTGAGCGGATCTTGATCTAGAACACTCGATGTGGTGGGCGGATCTTGATCTAGAACACTCGATGTGGTGGGCGGATCGTGATCTAGAACACTCGATGTGGTGGGCGGATCGTGATCTAGTACACTCCATGTGGTGGGCGGATTTTGATTTACAACACTTCATGTGGTGGACGGATCTTGATCTACAACACTCGATGTGGTCAGCGGATCGTGATCTAGAGCACTCGATGTGGTGGGCGGATCGTGATTTAGTACACGCCATGTGGTAGCCGGATTTTGATTTACTACACTTCATGTGGTGGACGGATATTGATCTACAACACTCCATGTGGTGAGCGGATCTTGATCTAGAACACTCCATGTGGTGAGCGGATCTTGATCTAGAACACTCCATGTGGTGGGCGGATCTTGATCTAGAACACTCGATGTGGTGGGCGGATCGTGATCTAGTACACTCGATGTGGTGGGCGGATCTTGATTTACAACAAACACTTTGTGTGGTGGACTTATCTTGATCTAGAACACTCGATGTGTGTGGCGGATCTTCATCTAGAACACTCCAAATGTTGGGAGGATCTTGATCTAGAATACTCGATGTGGTGGGCGGATCGTGATCTTGTACACTCCATGTGGTTGGCGGATCTTGATTTGCAACACTTTATGTGTTGGACGGGATCTTGATTACAAACACTTTATGGTTGGACGATTTTATTTACAACACTCCAGGTTGGTGAGCGGATCTGGATCTTAGAACACTCGATGTGGTGGCGGATCTTGATCAGAACACTCATGTGGTGGTGGATCATGATCTAGCACAACGATGTGGTGGCGCGATCTTTGATCTAGTACACTCCATGTGGTGTTCGGATCTTGATTACAACACTTCATGTGTTGGACGGATCTTGATCTACAACACTCCAGTATGGTGAGGCGGATCTTATCTAGACACACTCCATTTAGCGTGGCGTGGCATCTTTGATCTAAAAACACTCGAATGTGTGGGCAGGAAATCGTGAATCTAAAACACTCGATGTGTGGGCGGAACTGATTAGTACACTCCATGTGGTGGGCGGAATCTTGATATTACAACACTTCATGTGGTGGGCTGATCTTAATCTACTAAAACACTCCATTTGTGCAGCGGATCTTGATTACACACTCCATGTGTGGGCGGATCTTATCTACAACACTCGATGTGGTGGGCGATTGTGATCAAGAACACTCGATGTGGAGGGCGGATCGCGATCTAGTACTTTCGATGTGGTGGGTGGATCGTGATTTACAACACTTCATGTGGTGGACGGATCTTGTTCTACAACATTTCATGTAGTGAGCGGATATTGACCTAGAACACTCCATGTGGAGGGCGGATCTTGATCTAGAACACTCGGTGTGGTGGGCGGATCTTGATGATCTAGAACACTTGATGTTGTGGGCGGATCGTGATCTAGTACACTCCATGTGGGGGGCGGATCTTGATCTAGAACACTTCATGGAGCTGGACGATTCTTTATCTAAAACACTCCATGTGGTTTAGCGGATCTTGATCTAGAACACTTCATTGTGTGGCGGATCTTGATCTAGAACACTCGATCTGGTTGGTGCATCGTATATAGACACTCCATGTGGTGGGCGGATCATTGATTTAACAAACACTTCATGGGTCGTGGACGGATGCTTGATCTAGAACACTCCAGTAGTGGCGAATCTTGAAATGCTAGAACACTCCATGTGGTGGCGATCTTGATCTCAGAACACTTCAATGTGGGGGCGTATCGTGATCTAGTGAGCACTCGATGTGGTGGCGGATCGTGATTTAGTACACCCCATGTGGTAGCCGGATCTTGATTTACAACCACTTCATGTGGTAGACGGATCTTGATCTACCAACACTCCATGTGGTGAGCGGATCTTGATCTAGAACATCCATTGGTGGCGATCCTTGATGCTAGAACACTCCGATCGTGGTAGGACGCAGGATCGTGATCGTAGAAACACTCCGATAGTGTGGCGGATGCTTGATCTAGCTATCCACTCATATTTTGGTGGGCGGATCTTTATCTTACAAACACCCATGTGGTGACGAATCTTGATCTACAAACACTCCATGTGGTTAGCGGATCCTGATCTAGAACACTCCATGTGGTGGGAGCGGATTCTTGATCTAGACACTCGATTTAGCTATGGATAGTGATCTAGAAATACATTCGATCGTGGCTGCGGCAGATTATTATACCAACAAACACTTCATGGGTGGACGGAATCTTGATCTACAACACTCCATGTGTGAGCGGATCTTGATCTAGAATACTCCATGTAGTGGGCATCTTGATCTAGAACACTCCATGCTGGTAGCGAATCTTGATCCTAGAACACTCAATGTCTGGGCCCAGACGTACTCTGTGAATCTAGAATAACTCGATTAGTGGTGGGCGGATCTGTGACAGATCTCTTTAAGTTACCACTTCCGCATCGTCCTGGGGCCGTGAACCTTGTACATATACAACACTTTATGTGGAGGACGGATCTGATCACAACACTCCATGTGGTGAGCGAATCTTGATCTGGAACATTCGATGTGGTGGGCGGATCTTGATCTAAAACACTCGATGTGGTGGGCGGATCGTGATCTAGAACACTCGATGTGGTGGGCGGATCGTGATCTAGTACACTCCATGTGGTGGGCGGATCTTGATTTACAACACTTCATGTTGTGGACGGATCTTGATCTACAACACTCCATGTGGTGAGCGGATCTTGATCTAGAACACTCCATGTGGTGGGCGGATCTTGATCTAGAACACTCGATGTGGTGGGCAGATCTTGATCTAGAACACTCGATGTGGTGGGCGGATCGTGATCTAGAACACTCGATGTGGTGGGCGGATCGTGATCTAGTACACTCCATGTGGTGGGCGGATCTTGATTTACAACACTTCATGTGGTGGACGATCTTGATCTACAACATTCATGTAGTGAGCGGATATGATCTAGAACACTCGATTGTGGTGGGCGGAAACGTGAATCTAGTACACTCCATTGGTGGGCGATCTTTGATTTACAACACTTCATTGTGTGGACGAATTCATCATCTACAACCACTCCATTTGGTGCAGCGGATCTTGATCTACAAACACTCCATGTGATGGGCGGATCTTGATCTAGAACACTCGATGTGGTGGGCGGATATGTGATCTAGAACACTCGATGTGGAGGGCGGATCGTGATCTAGTACACTCAATGTGGTGGGCGGATCTTGATTTACAACACTTCATGTGGTGGACGGATCTTGATCTACAACATTTCATGTAGTGAGCGGATATTGATCTAGAACACTCTATGTGGGTGGCGATCTGACTAGAACACTCGATGTGATGGCGAATCGGTGAATCAGAACACTTTGATGCGTGGGCGATCGTGATCCTAGAACACTATTATGTGGTGGCGGATCTTCATTACAACACTTTCCAAGTGGTGCCGGATCTTGATCTACAAACATTTCATGTAGTGAGTGGATATTGATCTAGAACACTCCATGTGGTGGGCGGATCTTTATCTAGAACACTCGATGTGGTGGGCGGATCGTGATCTAGAACACTTGATGTTGTGGGCGGATCGGGATCTAGTACACTCCATGTAGTGGGCGGATCTTGATTTACAACACTTCATGTAGTGTACGGATCTTGATCTAAAACACTCCATGTGGTTAGCAAATCTTGATCTAGAACACTCCATGTGGTGGGCGGATCTCTATCTAGAACACTCGATATAGTGGGCGGAACGAGATCTAGTACACTCCATCTGGTGGGGATCTGACTCCCACAACACTTCAGTGTGGTGGACGGAGTCTTGCATCATTCAACACTTCCGCCGATGTGGGTCGAAGCGGATCTGATCTAGAACAAACAATCCATGTGGTGGGCGGATCTGGATCTAGAACACTCGATTTGGTGGGCGGATCTTGATCTAGAACACTCGATGTGGTGGGCGGATCGTGATCTAGAACACTCCATCTGGTGGTCGGATCTTGATATAAAACACTTCATGTGGTGGACGGATCTCGATCAAGAACACTCCATGTAGTGGGCGTATTTTGATCTAGAATACTCCATGTGGTGAGCGGATCTTGATCTAGAACACTCAATGTGGTGGGCGGATCGTGATCTAGAACAATCGATGTGGTGGGCGGATCGTGATCTAGTACACTCCATGTGGTGGGCGGATCTTGAGTTACAACACTTCATGTGGTGGACGGATCTTGATCTACAACACTCCATGTGTTTAGCGGATATTGATCTAGAACACTCCATGTGGTGGCGGATCTGATTCTAGAAACCCTCGATGTGATGGGACGGATCCTCCGAGATTCAAGAACACTTGATGTGTGAGGCGGCATCGTGATCTAGAACACTCCATGTGGTGGGCGGATCTTGATTTACAACACTTCATGTGGTGGCCGGATCTTAATCTACAACATTCCATGTGGTGAGCGGATATTGATCTAGAACACTCTATGTGGTGGCGGATCTTGATCTAGAACACTCGATGTGATGGGCGGATCGTGATCTAGAACACTTGATGTGGTGGGCGGATCGTGATCTAGAACACTCCATGTGGTGGCGCGGACTTGATTACAACCACTTTCATGTGGTGGCCGGATCTTGAATCTACAACATTTCATGTAGTGAGCGGATATGATCTAGAACACTCCATGTGGTGGGCGGAGCATTGATTCTAAGAAACACTCGTGGTGGCGGATTGATGATCTAGAATACTTGATGTGGGCGATCTGGATCTAGTACACTCCTTGCTGGTGGGCGGATCTGATTTACAACACTCATTGTAGTGACGGATCTTGATCTAAACATCCAAGGTGTTAGCCGGATCTTGAATCTAGAACACTCCATGTGGTTGGCGGATCTTGATCTAGAACACTCGATATGGTGGGCAGATCGAGATCTAGTACACTCCATGTGGTGGGCGGATCTTGATTTACAACACTTTATGTGTTGGACGGATCTTGATTTACAACACTCCATGTGGTGAGAGGATCTGGATCTAGAACTCTCGATGTGGTGGGCGGAATCTTGATCTTAGAACACTCGATTGTGGTGGGCTGGATCATGATCTAAGAACACTCGATGTGGTTGGGCGGAACGTAGTCTAGACACTCATGTGGCGGCGATCTTGATTACAACACTTCATGTCGGTGGGCTTTCTTAATCTTACAACACTCCATTTGTGAGAGGATCTTGATCTACATCCACTCCATGTTATGCTCGTGGGCGATCTTGATCTACAACACTCGATGTGGTGGGCGGATTGTGATCTAGAACACTCGATGTGGAGGGCGGATCGCGATCTAGTACTTTCGATGGTGGGTGGATCGTGATTTACAACACTTCATGTGGTGACGGATTCTTGTTCTACAACATTCATGTACAGTGAGCGATATTGACCTTAAGAACACTCGATGTGGTGGGCGGATCTTGATCTAGAAAACTCGATGTGGTAGGCGGATCGTGATCTAGAACACTTGATGTGGTGGGGCGGAATCGTCTGATCTAGTAACACTCCAATGTGAGTCGGGCTGAATTCTTGATTACAACACTCATGTAGTGCGACGGCATCTTGATCTAAAACACTCCATGTGTTTGAGCGGATCCTGATCTAGAACACTCCATGTTGTGGGCGGCGGTTATCTTGACTAAACACTACATGTGTTGGGTGGATCAGTATATAAGTACACTCTCATAGTGGTGGGCGGATCTGATTACTACACTTCATGTGCGTGACGGATCTTATCTGAACACTCCATGTAGTGGGCGGCGATCTTGATGCTAGATACACTCCATGTGTGGGCGGATCTTGATCTTTAGAACACTCAATGTGGTGGGCGTATCGTGATCTAGAGCATCGATGTGCGTGGGCGGAATCGTGATTTAGACACCCCATGTCGGCTAGCCGGATCTTGCATTACAACAACACTCTCATGTGGTAGACGGATCTTGATCTAACAAAGCCACTCCATGTGACCGTCCGCCGGACCGTTATCTAGAACACTGCCATGTGCTTCGTCACGGCGATCTTGATCTTAGAACACTCGATGTGGTGGAACCAGAGGATCGTGATCTTTAGAACACATCGATGTGGTGGCGGAGTTGACTTAGTACACAACCATGTGGTGGGCGTGATCTTTTTACAAACCACTCATTGTGAGTGGACGGCATCTTGATCTACAAAACACTCCATGTGGCGGATCTTGACTCTAGCAACACTCCCATTGCCGTGGCGGATCTTGATCTGAGAAACAGATTTAGCTTGCGATAGTTGATCTAAATGCTCTTCAATA
>JABUQX010118647.1:5000-30039 GCA_015478945.1 Trachelipus rathkii | reverse complement strand
TGATTACGCTTTAACTGTGTATTTTATCAAAAACTTATTTTTATGCTATGTTAGGATTAAATTTTGTTCATGTTTGGGTTTAAAAACTTTGTAGGTTATGCAATTATTCTATCGGGATTATTATATTAGACGAGTTATGTGATTTTTTGTTAAAATCATTTACGACAGTTGATGTAAAACACTTTGTTTACGTTAGCAATATATTCTTTGTCAGTATGATGATGATTAGACAGGTTGATGCTAAACTTTTGTTAAATTATTACGATATTAATGTAAATTAACATTTGGAATGTTAGAGATATGCTTGAAAAGGTAATAGGTGACGTTTTGTACGAAGTTTAGTACTTTACTGTTGTTAAGCACGGAAGTTCGTTAATGTTAGTGGTTTATTGTACGTATGTGTGCTTAGGTTTGTCGTTGACAAAACTGTATTTAAACAGAAAAGCAGCTTAGCTTTATATAATGTAAAAATTAAAGTTGTTACGTCAGCATATATTCGATGGTTAGTATATAAAGAACTTGTTTTTGTGTTAGTTTGGATAAAACTTTGTTATCGTTTGCAATTATTCGATCGGGATTATTGATATTTAGACGAGGTTATGATGAATTTTTTGTTAAAATATACCGAAGTTGATGTAAAACATTTGGTACGTTAGCATTATTCGTTGTCAATATGATGATTAGACAGGTTTATGCTTAACTTTTGTTAAATATTACGATATTAATGTAAAATTAACATTTGAAACTGTTAGAAATGCTTGAAAAGGTGAATAGTGGACGCTTTTGACGAAGTGGTTAGGTACTTTACTGTGTTAAGTATGGAACTTTTTAGTAGGTTATTCGTACGTATGGTGTGTTAGGGTTGTCGTTGTACATTATTTCTTTAGTTCATATGATGTTATTGTTAGCTTTTATTATGTAAAAACGCTGTTACGTCAGCATCATATTCGATGGTTAGTATATAAAGAACTTGTTTTTGTGTTATTTTTGGATAAAAATTTGTTATGTTACAGTTTTTCGTTGGTCTGTATGATAATTGGACAAGATTATGATTAAATCCTTGTTAAATATTATTGCGTCAATGTAAAATAACGTTAATATGTTAGAGGTATGCTTGGAAAAAAGTATGAATAGTTACGTTTTTGTAATGCAATGTTAGTTACTTTACAGGTGTTAAGTGTGGGACTTTGTTAATGTTACCCTTTATTCATGCTTAGTTGTTTTAGTTTGATCGTTGTACATTATTTCTTAGTTATATGATGCTATGTTAGCTTTTATTTTAATATGAAAAACCTTGTTATGTCTAGCATATATTCGAGGTTGAGTAGTATAAAAACTCACTTTGTGCTATGTTTAACCGAAATGATACTCTGAATGCTACGTAAATCAGTTGGTAAATGTAAAATTAACATTGATATGTTAGAGATATCTTTGAAAAAGAGTGAATAGGTTACGTTTTTGTATGCTGATGGTAGGTACTTTACTGCTGATAAGTATGGAACTTTGTTAGAGGGTTAGTTGTTTATTCTAGCGTAAGGTGTGTGTAGGTTTTGTCATTTGCCTTATATTCTTAGTTTGTGTAATGCTATGTGAGCATTATTAATGTGAAAACAATGTTACGTAGCATATATTCGTTGGTTAGTATATAAAGAATTATTTTTGTACTTGTTATTGTTGTTGTTGATTGTTTGTTGTTGTGTTGTTGTGTTGTTTGTCTTGGTTGTTGTTGTTGTTGTTGTTGTCTAACGAGAAATATACTTTTGAACTGACTCACCTCGGTCGTTCCGTGCATTGTATTCTGTTTACTGTTCTTCTTGATGGGTTGAAAGAAAGAACTCTGACTATAAGGTTGTTTACGCATACGATTATCCTTCAGTAGGACATTTTTTCGCTGTACTGTTACGATGTCATCTCCCCACATCTCTACACTGTGTTGATACTTCTTCAAAGAGCTTCGTTATCCAGCAGTGTGTGTCATTATATTTTAATCGTCAAACCGAATGAACCGATACATTGCTTGTATTCCTACAAAGGTCAAATATTAGGGACTTTATCTCGTTTGTGCTGAGGGATCATCAGACTTATCGACATCGCTGCTGCCATTGGCTAGAGGATAAGGGTATGTTATCAATCGTCGAGTAGTGAAATATCTATCAGACGTGACCAGTGTGAGAGGTCATAATAGAATTGACGCTGCGTTCTCATCATGTGACGTTATTAAAACCCTTATTCGCAACTATTGGAAACCCCTCGATTGTGAGACCTTCATGCGTACGTTATAGGTTTCACAGTTCGAACATCTGCAAATATATTACGCATGCTTAAAATAAAAAACGAAATAAAATGACATCTTGAACGATGTTGACATACTTGAGGACAGAATACATATAGAACATGGTGTAATCTATCATTTTATATAGCAATTGATGTGGGTTTTTTTTTCTTTTCCCATAAAAATTACAGTAAACAGGAGTGCGTTAATAACTATTCAGTTTGGAAAATTTAACGTTCTGCTCTTGTATGAGAGAGATGAGTGTGGGCTGAAATCAAATATATGCGAAAGAATGGTTTAGTGTGCTGAAGCATTCTATACTTTACATTCCTTTTAAAACATGTTGAATCTTTAGAGAAGATATACCGTCTTTTGCAAACTTTGACCATAATTTTCTCGTATATTTTGAAGAATGTAGTACATGAAAATTATATTTTTATTGTATCTTATGTGTTTGAATATTTATGTTATACAACGCTCTTTTCAATGAAAAATTATTTGTTATAAAATTGAAATTGTTACCCCAGAGACATTTGGAATTATGATACATGATGATGATGTGGCTGTTATTCGTCTGGTTGTGGTGTGTTAAGTACGTTATGCTCATAGTTTAACTTCTACAGAGAGTAAAACTTTACTTTGTTTGTCTTTCCATAGGTATTATGCTGGTTAGGTAAGGATATGCTAAAATTTTTTATGTTAAATAATCGTATGTTAAAATGTAAAAGTACATGTGTCATGTGGAAGATATGGTCGCTAAAGTGATGAATGGAATATGTTTTCTGTGAGTCCTTGTTAGTTAGCTTTACTGGGGATAAGTTTGGATCTTTGTTATGCTAGCAGTTTATTTCTTGTTAATGTGTCAGGTCTTGTCGATGTATCATATATTTAGGTTCATGTTACATTCAGTTTAGCTCTATTAATAGGAAAACTTTGTTCCGTTAGCATACTTTCACCGGTCTATATTTAATAATTACACAAGGTTATAGTAATTTTAGTTCCCACTATACCTGTTAGTGTAAATTAACTTCGTTATGTTAGAGATATGCTTGACCAAAGTGTGAATAAGTTGACGTTTTTGTTGCTTACTTTAGTTTACTTTACTGATTGTTAGGTGGTAACTTTGTTAACTGTTGACCGTTTATTCCTGTTTAAGTGAGTTAAGCTTTCGTCGTTGTTACATTATTTTCTTAGTCAGATGATGCTAAGTAAGGCTTTATTATGTTAAAAACTTTGTTCAGTCAGGCAATATATTTTTGATCCTTGTATAAAAAGAACTTGATTTAGTGTTTAGTGTTATCCAAAAATGCATACTCAGAAATGTGACCTTAGGTCAATAGATCAATAATCATAGTGGTCAGGAGGGTGGCTTGATGGGGGTTGGATAGTGGTTTGATTTAGGGATTTATGCTTTAGTATGTAAAAACGTAAATTTGAAGTTATAAACAAAAAAGAAAGGAATTTTATTATTCATTATTTATTTAGTATTTATTTTTTTCTTGATGGTTCTGAAACCATTATTCGAAATCTACAGATCCAATAACATATATAAAGACACCAACATTTTGTTTTATACGACTGGTTTATTAACTCGAGCAAACCGCACCGGCTCAGCACCGGTGCCACTACCAACTCTGGACCTTCTCCTACTCGTCCTTCTTCATTTCTTCTTCCTTCCTCCTCCTTTCTTCTTCTTCTTCTTCCTTTCCTCATCCTCTGTTTTGCATTCCATCATGTGTCTTCTTCTTATTTTTCAACCAGGAACCCCCCCCCTCCGGAGGTCTCTGGACTCCGAATCCGAATTCCAACTCCAACTCCGGTCCCGACTCGAATCCTCAGCCTCTTGAGTATGGCAGTCTTTCTAGATCATTTTAATTTTTTGTGGGCAGCGCTCCCCCCCTTGTACGGAACACCAGCGGGACGTAATCTCGTCACATGAGATTGCATTCATATAGCTCACATCCAAATTTAGCCGATACGTGAAGCCTAACGGGTTTCAGGACGATTTGACCTTGGCGGCTAGGCGGCAGCACCCCCGTAGGGTGACCTACGGTCACCAAAACTCGCGTGGATCAGTTTATCACCTTCATAGAACATTTACCAAGTTTGAAAGCGATACGTTAACTCTAACCCATGTAGATATATATCGGACTCAGAACCGGATGCGAAGAAGAAACCTCGGCGACCGAAGTCGGAGGGCGTAAAAAAACGATCCTTACAGGATCGTTTTCGACTCAGATTCGATTCTCCTCGAGAATCGATCTTCGATGTAATTAATAATAATAAGGCTTATATGTGTATGCGCATGCGCGCGCTCGCGCGCTGACGTATCTCGTCTCCGACGAGATTACGTCATCACGCTCGAGCACTCACGTTAGGTTAACTCATTCTCGGATGGAAAGCCAAAAGGGTATAAACGCGGCGTAGCGGCTACGCTCTCGGGGTGACACCCTCTGATATACATCCTACAGACTTTGAAATTTACACGGATTCGGGCTTATCCCATATATACATTATATTCCAAGTTTAAAGCAAATATCTCTTATACATTTTGAGAAAAAGCTGGTCGATACCAAAGTCTTCCACTACTACTTATTTTTTATTAAAAAGAAAAAAATTCAACATTTGGAACCTTTGCGTGCTCACTCGGTGTACTCGAGCTTCTTTTTTCTCAGAAAACGTTAATATCATACAAGTTTTTCAACGATTTTTAACTATTTTAAAGTTTTTCAAAGACGTTCATCTTGTTTTTTTTTAATTTCTTGGATAAAATGTCTTCCTGATCGTAATAAAAAGTTATTTATTTCCGGTAACTCTTATAGTTTTTAGTACATGCAATGCGTTTTCGGAGCTGACCTATATATATATACTATATATATATATATATATATATTATATATATATATATTATATATATATTTTGATATATTATATATATATGATATATAGTATATATATATAATATATTATATATATAATATTACAGTGGCGTATTAGGGGGGGCCAGGGGGCCATGGCCCCCCCCGAAATTTCTAGAAAACTAAAATTGTTTAAGTATCATTATCTGTTAATTCAATATTAGCTTCCGATTTGTAAATTAGTTTTTTATATAATATAACTCAAACTGATGGACAGAATCTCGGACAGGTCCTTTTAGTTAAAACTAAACTTAAAGCCATCAGAGATAAATGCAACATTAGAATTTCAGCGAGATTTTTGAAGAATTTGTAAGTATATCAGAGTGGGTATTGAAAATTAGCTGTACAAGAATTAACAAGTTCAAAAATACAGACCCAACATTCCTACTCCGACCCACAGGCTTATTTTATCGCACATCCATTTTATACCATTTTTGAATGTTAATACCAGCATAAGGAGAGAGGTTTTTTAAATCATAAAGAAATTTTTCCTCCTTGCAATGTGTCATGCCGAACAGGTGTAATGTGAAATATGAGAAGATAAAAAAGATTGATAACATTTACAAAGAAGATCTCGAAGCCTATAGAAGATTTAGTAAAAGCGAATGAGATTTGGGAACTTGAAAGGGCATCAAGCACAGATTTCGTCCAAAAACAGCTAATAGCAGACTAGTTTGCAGTCACAATTTCCAAATATTGACATCTTGTGGCAACTTGCAAAATACTGGCATTTTACCTTGTCTACTGCTTCCAGTAGAAAGAAGCTTCTGTTATCTCGGATTTTGCTCACTCTCATGCCCTGCGATTTAAGTTAACAATTTAGTAAGATGATTTTAAGTAATTTTATTAATTATCTCATTTTTTATATAATTTTGTCCTTCCCTTCTATATAATTATATATATATATAATTATATATATTATATATATTATTATATTATATATATTATATATATAATATTATATTATATATATATATTTATATATATATATATATATATATATATATATGATATTATATATAGTTTGCAACTAATATAAAACTAAAGAAGTTTCCACATATTTTTTTGTGTTCTAGCCTAGGCACAAGAAAACTGAAAACATAATGGAATCAGCGTATGAAATTTGTATTGGGAAATGCAAAAAAAAAAAAATTACTTTTTTTTTTTATTTTTTTTTATATCTCAAAACTACGATAGGTAAGAAACTAATAACATATTTAGAATCAGCGTATGGAATATGTATTAAAAAAGATTTTTTTTTTTAACTAAAGATACCCCAAGGGTAAACGGCAAAGATGCAAAGAGTCGGGTCTCTCGGCCTCCTGGGGACGACGGGGTAGGACTATTCCCCCCTCGGGAGGGTCTCCGGAACCCCCGCCTTTTGTATTTGGGTGTAGCGGGGGTTCCGGCCGCCCCTCCCATACGGGGGTATGGGAAAAACGTCCCCCCCTGTCCACCGTCGGCTCGAGCACCCCTAAAAGAATTTAATACGCTGATTCCAAATATGTTATTAGTTTTTCGTCTACCTATCGTAGTTTTGGGAGAGATATAAAAAAAAATTAAAAAAAAAAGTAAAAATTTTTTCTTGCATTTTCCTTACAAATTTCATACGCTGATCCATATATGTGATCAGTTTTCTGGTTACATATCTTAGTTTTCGAATATCATGCGTAACTCTTTAGTTTGCCTATAATTATATATATATATATATATATTATAAAACTATAACTATATAATAATATAATTATACTATATATATTAATATATATAGTATATATATACTATATAATATATAATATATACTAATATATATATACCTCAATATATTACTATATACTATATTACGATATACTATATATATAGTAACTGAAGCTTGAATGTTGCTCTGGCGCCCCCCGAAAAACCCAATTCTGGATACCGCCACTGTAATATAATATATTATATAATAATATAATATACTATATATATACATATAGGAACTTACTATACCTCCACTACTATACATATATAATATATATATATATATATATAATAATATATATTATATATATATATATATATACCTTTATATTACTACTATATATATTTTATATCATATATTATATATATGATATAATATATATCATATACCTAATATACATGATTCTCGCCAGCCACAATAAAAAAGTATAGATGTAAAATTGGTATTGCGTATTTCTATTATGCAGCAGGAACTGCCGTTCCCGCCAGTCTTCGGCAATTGACAAATTCAATTTAATTTATTTTTATCATATTTAGCTTTTTCCGTGAGTTTAACAACAGTATAAAGATTAAATTTCAATGGAAAACAGAAAACCCATTTATATAAAGATTTAATGTAATGAATTATTTTCTAACTATTATAATTCTAATTGTTTTGCTAAATATCTAAACAATTATGTATGGAAAAAACATTACACCACTATTTGTTTCGACAAGTACGTTCAATGTTTTCGTGCATGAGCTCTCCCTGTATCTTGTCATACAACTTCTTTTTTTTTTAGAAGCAGCCCACAATCCATAGGCTAAAAAACTACAACAAGGCTACCGGGAAAAGCAATACATTGCTGGAATGCTAGTAAAATTTAGTGCGGAAAATGTACAAAAAAAAAAAAAAAAAACATCTCAAAAATACCAATAGCTACAGGGGGAAAGGAATACATTTTTGGAAGCCTGGTAAAATTTTAGATTTGAAAATGTAAACAAATAAAAAGAATAAAAAAATACTATCCTTTAATAAATATAGTAATATGGTTAGAAGGCCTATTTAGAGACTTTTATATGATCGTTAAAAATAAACTAGACTTTCTATTAATTTTTTTTTAAACTAAAGAATACCCAGGTATACCGCACGATGGCAGGAGTCGGGTCTCTCGGCCCCCCCCCCCCCACACCCCCCCCATTTCGGCGGAACTTAGGGCTAACTATCCCCTCCGGGAGGGTCTCCGAACCCCGCTCTTGGCATCTTGGGCGTCGCGGGGTTCAATCCTGCCCTCACCGCTACTGGCTTAGGGAAAACGTTCCCCCGCTGTTCCCCGTTCGGCTCGAGCCCCTACATTGCCGTGTATAAACTTTTACAAAAATATATATATAAAGATATATTATATACTATATATATCACTTTATAGTATTATACTAGTATACATTATCCTTATCATCTATATTATATAACTATATATTATACCTATGTCCCGCTGGCTCGAGTCCCCCCCAAAAAGAAAAATAGCCAATTTTCCATGTTGAATTTTTTTTTTTTTATCTTTTTTTTTTTTTTTTTTTTTTTTACATTTTCCTAACTAAATTTTTCAAGATTCAAAAATGTATTCCTTTCTCCCTGTAAGCTATTGTAGTTTTTGAGACATGACTTTGTTGTTTTTTTTTTTTTTTTTTTCTTTTTTTTTTACCTTTAATACGATTTTCCGCAGCTAAAAATAGTTGCTAGGATTCCACACCAATGTATTCCTTTCCCTGATTGCTACTTGTAGTTGTGCAGATATGGATTTGTGGCTCCTCTTCTAGAGGCTGGCCTTATAATTATTAATTAGTAATTATAATTATAATTATAATTATAATATAATATATAATGATTAATGATCTCAATTATTGTAAAAATAGATTATATTATAATTATAAATATTCTCATTAATCTTCAAAGTACCTCTCTATTATTCTTCAATGATTATCTATTATATCTTCATTGATCTCTCTATTATATATTCAATACTCTTATTATAATCTCAATATGACCTCTCTTATCCATTATTTTTATTTTTATTTTTATTATTATTATTATATTATTATTATTATTATTATTATATTATTATTATTATATTAGTATTATATGATTATTAATATGATTATTATCTTTTATTATTATTGTTAATCTTATTATTATTATTATTTATGATTATTACTTATCGTTTATTTTTATTATTATTATTCTTATTTATTTTGATTTATTTATTATTATTATTATTATATATTTTATTATGAAATTACTTAGTTATTATTATTATTATTTATTATTATTATTATTATTCTTATTATATTATTACTTATTCTTATTTTATTATTATATTCATTATTATTATTATCATTATTATTATTATTATTATTAGTTTTATTATTATTATTATTAATTATTCTTATTGTTATAAACAATAGTTAACAAGCAGTAAAAGAAATCTAAAAAAAGTATTAAATAAATGCAATGTAATATAAATTAATACGGCTGATGCTCAAAAAACCTTAATAATATGTTCTTTGTTCTTCGTGTACTAAATCTTTTCCTTCTCGCAAGCCATATGTGCTTGCGAGATTTAAAATATTTTCTTTCTGTTTCACAACCAATATTATGATAGTAATACCAACTTTACAAAATTAGGGGTTGGCGACCAAACAACTATCATATATAATATGATAGATATATATATATATATATATACTCCTATATATATACCTAATATTACGGTATATAATACTTATAGTTATATATATGATTTATATAATATATACTATATATATATATATATATATATACTATATATAGGACTATGCATTTCAAAAGTACTATCTTTGTACTTCTATTATGAGGTGACTCAGTTTATAGGTTGAAAATTTTTGATAAAAAAAAAAACAACGAATTTCGAGTATTTTCTTTAATATGGCAATTTCTATTATTTAGCGTTATGTAGTATATATCTATATCATTTTATATTTATAAGGTAAATTTTTTATAAAATTAAACAAATTGGCTCTTAGTCATTTCGCAGCTACATTCATTTCGTCTTATTATATCAATACTTTCGAGCGAGTTAAGAATTTAAATTCGAAAATGCTGGAAGCTCTGAAAAAGAGTTTTAAAGTGTCCTTTTTATTCTACACATTCTACATTCCACACCATCTCTCTGGTAGGACTTTCGCCCTGTCAGTTGGGCCAGCATCTTCTTTCCTTTGGCCTCGGAAACTCTTGATCCTGGAGCACTCTAGAAACCTTTCTCAGCCCAATGGTTTCGATGCTAGTCTTGAGTTATATTCTTTTTACCGTATTTTGTTTTAATATTGTTTTTGTCGTTGCAATGTTTTATCTAAGCTTTATTATACAACCTGTTCATATGTTGATTGGGACTATCATTGATATGTTATAACTATTTATGATTATTATTATTATTATTATTTTATTATTATTATTATTATTTATCTCACTTATATATTATTATTATTATTTTATTATTTATTATTCTTATTATTATTTTTAGTAAATTTTATTAGTTTCATTAGCAAAAAAACTCATCTTTATGTTGATTGTAATTATTATTATTATTTTGAGAATTAGCATCTCATTCTTTTTTAAAGTTTACATCAAATAATTCTATTATTATTATTATTATTATTATTATATTATTATTATTATTATTATTATTATTATTATTATTATTATTATTATTATTATTATTATTATTTACTATGAATTTGATTTTTTTCTAATTTCTTTATTTTTTTCTTCGTTTATTTAAATTATTTATTAGTATTATTTATAACCCCACCCCGGATTCAAAAAATAAAGATACTATATAAAATATCAAATATCATTTTATTCATTATCATTGGTCTCTTCAAACTTACGTTATTATCAAGATCAAGTTTGAACCAAATAAAATCCCTGCAAGCTTTACTCTTTTCATAAGTCTACGTGGAAGCACAAAAAATGGTATATCAAATTACTTTTTACTTTGTCTTGTTAACATTTTAATAAATTACATCTGAAAATCCAGTATTTACTAGTTGTATTTACTAAATCATTGAAATTATTTTACATTTTTTATTGATCTTCGTTTCTGGAGTGAACATTTTCATGAAAAACATTAATTATATATATGATATATATTATTATATATAGTATATATATATATATTATATATATATATTATACTATATATATACTTATATATATTATATATATATATATAACTAATTATATATTATATCTATATATATATAAATATATGTTAAAATATGTATTCATGGCAATTAGAAGATGTAAATAAAGAAAACATATAATGGGAAGGTAAATTACTGCCTCTCTGGAATGAACCACCGCATTTTGCGAATCGATTGACAATATACCGATGTTCTCTTACCACGGAGCCATCCTCCAACATTAAAAGTTGGATTCAAGAACGCTATAAGCAAACCGAGCCTTCGTAAGGGACATCACAGGTGTCAGCTGTAAAATATAAGGAATGAGGATACTATATATATATATATATCACTACTATATATCTATATATATATATATATATATATAATATATTACTATATAATATATTATATACTTATACAACTATATTATACTATATATTATATATATATATACCTATATATATTATATTATATATATTACTACTATACTGACATAGATTAATATCATACATATATACAAATATATAATATAAATATATATACTATATATATATCTATCCCAATATAGAATATAGGCATTTATAAGTGGTTGACCTCCCTAGGAACGAAAATTAATAAAAATGTAACGTAGATTTCAATGACTTTGTGGTTAATTACATTCAGTAACATGCGGGATTTCCAAATCCGCAAATTAATTAAAATTAAGGAAAAAGTAAAAGAAATTGATATATATTTTTTTGCGCTCACACGCTCGTAGGCTATAAAATGAGTAAGATTAACAACAATTTTTTTCAGTTTATAAATTTGACGAACATCGCAAAGTTCATAGAGACGCCCATGATAAATAGTAATGTGATATTTGATATTTTTATATATTTTATTTTTTGATCCGCGGTGGGGGCCTTCGGCCACCCCCTCTATATCATCCCCCACGTCCCCGCAAGCGGGGTGCCCCGCTCGCTACGCTTCGCGGCCGGGTTCTAAATTTTTTAAAAAAAAACAAAAAAAAAGGTTAAAATAAAATTCGCATTTTAACAAATATGTTCCGAGTAAATTTCATATTAAATATAAATAAGAATAATAATAATATTCATAATACTATAATAATCTTTAGCTATTTTTTAATAAAAACAAAATGCACTAGAACTATTTATAAAAAAAATTTAACCTAAAATAATATCTAAATAACGAAAAATACTCGAAATCGTTGTTTTCTTGATCGAGTGAATTTTCCCCCGATAAACGAGTCAACTCTTATAAATGTTCAATAGTATACTATAATAATCTATTTATATATATATATATATATATATATATATATATATACTATATATATATATACTTATTTAAAAATGAAATATAATATATATTTACTATATTATATATATATATATATATTATATATATTATATATATATATATTTATATATAGGGATTAAAATTATGTGTTTATGTAATGATAGATATAATTAAGTTTTTTAAATATATATTTAGTCGAGTTTAAAACTTAAAATACGTTTTCTTTATTAAGCGACAAGGAAAATTTAAATGATGGATAACTTTTTTATACTATAATTTAGTGAATTTTTTTATGATATAAAATATGTTTTTAACTTTTTTGAGATGTATTTCTCATTGTAAATATGTTAGTAAATAATGTATTTTCTTTTAATATAATATTTTATATCATATTTCATACCTTATTTATGTAAATAACTTGTATTTTGGTGCAATTACCTTTCATTCCCTCCCTTTTTGTCTTGGCGCTCTTTTTGAAATGTATTTTTGTAGACCTTCCCCAGACCTCGAATGAAACAAGACACTTGTGTATAACCTTTTATTGTAAAAATTTTCTTAGGCTCGTAGACATTGCAACAAAGATGTTGAATATGATCCGAATGTAAATCTTAATAAATAACCAAAAAAAGATAAAGTCGTTTCACTCTCCCATTAAAGAGATAACTATAAAGGAGTAGTAACGATTGAGGTTGCTAGTTCATTAGCCTCGAGTAGCTAGCGTCATACATAGCTACTGTAAGCGAAAGAAGGCTAAAAGAAGCTAGTGCATGTCTATCTAGGTTTCACGGCTTAAAAGGGGTTATTACGTGAGACTTCAAAAGAGCCTCAACCGAAACCCGTGTAGTGGAGGAACAAGAAGAACAGATAACTCTCAACACTCCTGCACTACATAATTTTTGAGTTAGGAAGATACACACCCGCTCTCTCAAAACTTGGGCAGAAGTCGGACACTTTCTCAAGAAAATGTCTACAGACAACGATGCCCTGTAGCTTCCTTCCGAAGATTAGATGGAAGAAACCATCACTGAGATCAAGGGGAAGCCATCGGAGTTTTCTGAGATATCAGTTCCAACCTGGTTCAAAGTTTTAGAGGTACAATTTCACCTTGGAAAAATAACCTCGGAGAAGACGATGTACTTCCACGATCTTTCCCAGCTGCCCACAGACGTCGTTGACCGTATCTCCTCTGCAGAACTCGATGCCCAAATTTAACCTACGCTGAAAAAAGCAATTACAATTTAAAATTGACGAAGATATAATTCTGATGCAGTTCTTGAAGACTCTCCCAACATACATTCAACCAACTATGGCTTCGCAAACAAACTTACCATTGAGCAGCTTGGTGAGCTAGCCAACTATCTAGTTTTTTTGGTATCGTCCGCTCCTGTTATATCAGTGTTAATAGCTGCTATCACACAAGCAACTACATCAGCAGCATCAACATCGGCTACGGGAACACCTGTGGGATTTCGTTCACATAGTCAAAATCAAAGGCCCCTTGTCTGCCGTGCCCACATTTACTTACCCCAACAGGCAAGAACATGCCAGCCATGGTGCAAGTGGTCGGACAAATCTAATGTCCAGATGCAACCCTCGTCTCGCCCCTCTTCTAGATCTTCTTCTCCTGTACCAATGGAAAACCAGAAGAGCGAGGTGATTGCTTCTCCCAGGGTTGTGGAGTCGGTTCAAAATTTTCCGACTCCAACTCCCACTCTGACTTTACCCTCTTGAAAATTACCGACTTCGTCTCCGACTCCACCCTCTGGAAAATTTTAGACTCCAACTCCATCCTACTGAAAAGTGAAAACTTCAGGAACTAATTCTATAATTAATTTACCATCCATTTCCATAAAAGTTAAAAGGTCATGAAACATTTTTGCTATATTATCCTAACTAACTAACAGACACAAGTCACACATCTCACGCAAACCAGTTATGGTGCTTCTAGATTGTATAGTGTATAAACTGTGAATTCTTCACTATTAAGAAGTTACGAACCATAACAATGCATTTAATTTCATCATCACCAATTTTTAAGATATTTACCAATAGGTAACTACTAACTACAGTGACACAGTCTAAGTAAAAAGATTAGGAATCCAACTTTTTTTTGGTGCATCATTAATGAAATACACTCTTCAAATTCTTCAATAATCAAATAATAATAATAAGAGATTTCGTGGATTTTAGTTTTATTTTAACTTCCTTTTAGTTTACAAAATTACAGAATATATAATTTAGCAATATGAATATATATAACTTTTCACTTAACCAGCAGCAGCAACCTTGCTAACTCATATAAATCCAATAGCCATCGATATGTATATATATAACATAACAACAACTATAACCTCTTCTTTCTTTCTCACTATATTTGCTACTATGTATATATATATATATGATATTGGTGATGGACGCGACATCCGCATCCCGCGTTTGCCGGAACATCCACTAGTGACGTGCATCCTCCGCCCAACGGCGCATCCATCCGCGATCCTCTTTTAAAATATGAGGGATGTTGAGGGATATTTTCGTGATTTTGATTAAATGCATATAAAATAAATATTATTTGATAGCATCTTTATCATGGGAGTTTATGGGAATAATTGAAATTTTGAATTTCGATTTCTGTATATATATATATATATATATATATATATATATATATATATATTTTTAACAACAACAACCTTATATATATATGCCAACATATGCTGCCTTGCTGCTGCTAAATGCTGTAGCTATATACTATATATGCTACTCTATTACTATATAATATTTATGTATAATAATAATATATATATGTATATATATATATATATATGTAATAGCAATAATAATATAATATATATATGTAATATAACAGTATGCTAATAATAGCATAGCTATTCTTATCTTCATATGCTCAGCAACAGCGTAATGTAGCAGCCAGCCTTGTATGGCATATGATCGTGATGTCGTGATTGTTAAATGCTTGACCATGTATGTATGCCTTAATAGCCAACCAGCCAATAATAATATATATAACTAATAATTAAAAATAACAATAACCAATAACCAATAATATAATAATATATATATAATAATAACATTAACAGCACCAACTCTTCTGCTATATGTATGTAATAACCAATATATATATGTAATATGATATATATAACATATAAAAGTAGCAATAACGCGCGCTAATACCCTCCCATGGCACCTTGTTGTATGCTTTAATATATATATATATGCTATATATATATATATATACATATATATATATATAATAATAATAACTATATATATGTATAACGTATATGCTAACCAACAACCAACAGCAGCAATAACCAGCAACAGCGCTAACTTGCTCGCTTTTAACAATATGTATGTATATATATTTTAATTCGGAAGCTTCAAAGGTAAACATACGCATCCTCATCTTCTATTTTAAGATCCGCGTCCGCATCCGCAAACAGTCGGGGTGCGGTATCCGGTCCATCGCAGCAGCAGCAGCCAGCAGCAGCCAGCCAGCCAGCGCATATGCGCGCCCGCTGCCAGCCTTGCTGTATGCTATACACAGCCAGCCTTAGCCAGCCTTACGCCTTAACCATAACGCCTTTGCTGCAACAACAGCAGCCTTGCCCAGCAGCAACAGCAACAACTGCGCTGCTTTGCTGCTGTATATATATGGGTTTTTATTTATTTATTTTTACCAAATGAACGGATTGAAACACTTTTAAATGGAGGAGCTGGAAATTTTTAATTAGTTTGCTTTTTCCATTATATGTTGGGTTAGGTTGGGTTATTTTTATGTAAAATTCGTAAAAGGTATAATAATAGAAACTCAAGTGAAAACTGTTCGAATCGGTTCATTTGTTAAAAACAAAATGAATAATATATATAACATATATAATACTTAGTATATATATATATATATATATATATATATATATATATATAACAACCAACTATTCTTAACCTTATATATATATATATATATATATATAATATACTAAGATTAGTCTTCTTTTAAGTCTATGTAAAATTGTTTGGAGTCTGAGTGTCTATATATATCTTTACATATGTATATACATACTATATATATTTCTATATATATGTATATATACATATATATATATATATATATATATATAATATATATATATATATATATATATATATATATATATATATATATATATATATATATATATAATATATATATATATATATATATATATATATATATATATATATATAAACTGCTACATTACTATGTTACATGACCCTAATCTAGTATCATCACATTGAATGAATTACTTCTTAAAAATAGTATATCATCTGCCAGAGTTCTCATGATTTTCCTCCAAGTTGAGTTCTATAAAGTGCGAAACGAAAAAAGCTAACTTGCGTTAGAGGTAGAGCAGTAACAGCAATTGCAGCTTCTTTTACAAAGTCTAGATTCTTTTCGATGACCTCTTCTAATTTAAGTTTTGAAATTATATAAGTTTTTCAACTTCTTTCAGTGAAGCAAAGAAATTTTGTTTAAAGTTATGGAATATTGTGTAAAAAGAATCGAAAGGACCTTGACCTTTTTCTTGAACTCTGTCGACGCTTTCGACTAAGTTCTTTAATATCTAGAAGCTTTTCAAACTCATCTTCTGAGCTTTCTGAAGAATGACTTGAGAAGGTAATAATGGGGCTAGCTGTAATTTCATCGCTTACAATATATCAAGATTTATCCTTTTCTTCTTGAACTTCTTCCAACCCTTTAATACGAATGGACACTTTGCAAAGTGCAGATTTAGCTTTTTGTTGCTGATCTTCAGCTAAGCTTACCCTGTAGATAGGATCAACATAAACAACAGCTAGTAGAATATCATTGTCAATGAGAGAAATTTCTCTTCGTACTATGGAGTCTTTTATTTCTTTAGAATCTTAAAGATAGATTGTATAAGGTTGAAGGTTGAATTTATTAGAATATAATCCAAATTGAAACATAAGGAACAGGTTAAAAAACTTTGCAATTTGCAATTGCATTTTTGTGCTATTATGGAAGTGCAAAGTCAACAGGCATAGTGATTGAAAGATACTCAGAGTCAAATTCACAAATTTGGAAGTTCAAAATTTTCTGACTCCAACTCTACTATCTTGAAAGTTACCGACTCCGACTCCAACTCCACAATCTTTAAAATTACAGACTCCGGCTCTCACTCCACTCTCTTCAAAATTACTGACTCCGACTCCGACTCCGACTCCGACTCCGACTCCGACTCCGACTCCGATTCCACAACCCTGGCTGCGCCATAATCAGTTTGCAACTTACTACCTATGTCACAGTATTTGGGGCAGACACACTCTTTTTCTTGGACACCGGCGCTTCAGTTTCAAACCTACCTCCTTCAATAGTAACCAAGATGTTCGTATTTGCAACTAATGTCAATTATTACGCAGTCAATGGTTCGTCAATCAGGTGTAATAGTGAAATAGCGACTTGTATAAATGTTAAAAAGCTTCGTAGAGAATTTAATTATACTTTCATAGTAGCTGATATCGCAATGCAAATCTTAGGTATGGATTTCTTTACACCATTACAACTTAATTATCAATTTTGGGATGAAAACTCTACAAGACACAAATACTTGTCTTCTAGCACCTCTTCAAGTCTCTTCCGAGGAAGTTCCTTCATTAAAATCAATGCTAGCATCGAATATCTCATCTTTGTTTCAGGAGTTTCCCTTGCTAACGTTATCGATCGATTTAACCAACATCAAATTTAATCAAAAAGGACCTGTTCACTACATAGAAACTGGTGATTCTCCTCCAGTGTTTTCAAGACCTCGCCGTCTTCCCGAAGATAAACTCAAAGAGACAAAAGCAGAATTCGGCACTCTCTTGAAGAATAGAATCATTAGACCTTCCAAGGAATTGAAATAATTGTGTATATATAATGATTGATATAATTAAGTTTAATAAATATATATATATATATATATATAAATTTGCAGAGGCAAACCAATTGTATCTATCTACATAAACATAGACATCTCCATATATCTATCTACATAAACATAGATCTGCATATGTATTCTTTGCTGATGCCTCCAACATGCCAATATGTAACAACTGCTCCTGCTGTATCATATACCTTCTTATGCTATGTTAATTACGTTTAAAAAAATTGTAAGAATGTCATTTTTATCGATTTTATTTTTGGAATATAGAATATATTTGCTTAACCTTTCTTAGATATGTTTCTCATTATAATATGTTACTAAATAATGTATTTCTTCTAATATATTATTTTACATCATATTTTATATGCTATTTATTTAAATAAATGTATTTTGGTTCAATTTATAAGCACATATATTACCTGACCTTCCATGATTTTTGGGTCTGGACGCTCTTTTTGAAGTGTATTTTTGTAGACTTCTTCCCCAGATCTTGATTGAAACAAGACGCTTGTGTAAAACCTTTTGTTGTAAAAATTTTCTTAGGCTCGTAGACAATGCAACAAAGATCTTGAATATAATCCGAATGTAAATAAATAACCAAAAAATATCAAGTCGTTTCACTCTCCCTTTAAAGAAATAACTATGAAAGAGTTGTAACGATTTAAGGCGTTTTTGATTTGGCAAGAATGCTTCTAAACGGAAGAAGTTCTTCACTTTCCCATTTGATTTGTCAATATTCTTTCAAACGGAAGAAAATTTCCTAGCGAAATCGGGAATTTTTCTTTCATCCGCAAGGTTGTTATTTTTCGTTCTTAACGTTCTTGAGTTTTTATTCTCGAGTTTGTGACTTCACATGAAATCGTAAAAAAAATGTTTTTTTTAAAGTTTTTAAGTTTTCGAACCACTATTTTATCTTCGAAATATATTAATTATGTTATTTCCTAAAAGACTGGTGAAATATAATATAAAGGATTACGGGAAATTCGGGAATTTTATTTCTGTTTTTTTTTTTTTTTTTGAAGTTATTAAAAGACTATATATATATATATACTTAACTATATATATATATATATATATATATATATATATATAATAATATAATAATATATATAATATATATATGCTGCTGCTCTTTGCTGCTACTGCTGCTTCTCTTCTTAACTTAACCATGTATATATGTATATATATGTATAAATATATGTTTTCTTTGCTATAACATATATAACAATATATATATATAAATAAGTGATAAATTACAACTTTAAAAAATAGCCTTTATAGGCTTAGGTCTGTGCTGTAAAATGTAAACAAACCTCAAAACTGAAGAATGTTCATTTGATTTTTCATCGAAAATGAAGCTTAAGAACGCCCTACGATTTTAAAGAAAAACTTGCCAAATCTAAAACGCCTTTAAATTGCAAGTTCATTAGCCTCAGTAGCTGTAAGAGGTAGAGAAAAGGGTGACCTCTGAAAAGAAAGCTGAAAGAAGCTGGTGCCTGTATATTTAAGTTTTAACTTAGTAACGGGCTTAATGAGACTTCAAAAAAAATTCAACCGAAACCCGTGAGAATGGAGGAAGCGATGAGAGATAAACTCCAGCACCCTCTTGCTATATATATATATGCCTTAACTTAACGCCGCTGCGCCAACTCCATGCTATATATAACGCTATATAGCCAACCTTAACCTTAACCATATATAGCACCAACTCTTACTGCTTTATATATATACTTATATGTATATAATATATATAGCAACATATATATATATCCGTAATAATCCTCTTTACATATTATTAAAGGAAGATTACCGTAAATACGGGTAATAGTTAATAGTAAATACTGCGGAAACATCACAATTTTCTTTCAACAGTCTCCTTCGTAGATTTATCTATGATTTTCCTTAAGGTTTCTGGAAGATTTTTCTTGCAGCTTAACAAGACGCTCAATAAATGACGGAAAAAGTCTTATATAAAATGTCATCGTAAAGGGGATGAATCATATATATATATATATATAACCAACCTGAGAACTTTGCTGCCACCTGCCATAACTAACCAACCATATATATATATATTAATATATATATATATATAGCAACCAGCAACCATGCTATGCTTAACCAGCAGCATATGCCTTAACCCAACTGCCTTTATATATATGCCTGTATATAACTATACCCAATGGTGGCCAGTAATAACAATATAGTAGTAGTAATATAATATATGTAATAACCAATATGTATAGCAACAATACAGCAACCAATAGCCAATATATATCTATATATATATATAATAATAACCAACAATAATATAATAGTAATAGTAACAATAATAATAGTAATAATAGCCCAATAATAATATATAAGTAATAATGTATGCTTCTAATAATAAATATGTTTATACATATGTAACTCAACCAATAGCATATATATCTTTACTTTCTTTGCTCTTCAATAACCAACAACATAATATGTAACGTACTATATAGCCAATATGCTCTGTAATAATAATGACAATATAATAATAATAATAACCAATATATAACTCTTTATAATAATAATAATATATGTAATAATAATAATATAATATATATGTATAACATAAAATATATATATATATAATATGTATATATATTATATATATATATATAATAGCAATAATATATCATCATAATATATCTTTCAATAATATGCTCTAAATATGTATATATAGTATATGCATATGCATGTAGCAATAATAATAACCAACCAATAATATTATATATTATAACAGCAACAATAATAGCATAATAATATATAATATATAATAATAATAATATATGCTAATATATATATAATAATATCATGCAGCAACCAACCCAGCACCAACTGTACAACTCTTTAACTCTTCCTTGCTAGCTAACAGATTGTGTGTTGGGCCCTTGGCGTAATATAAAGTATATGCACGGGACTAGGGAGTGTGCATAGTTGAAAACTTGAAAGTTAAAAACACTGATTTTATTATTTGAAACTTATTAAACTAACTATATGCTAAAACGACATATTAAAATTACTCTTTCAATTATAATTTATTTATTTATGTATTTTTTTATTTATTATTTAAAATTAGATTCGTGCGAGCTTTCGCCCAAGCTAGGTAGGGGAGGGATATTGCTAGTGTTGGTCATTTTGACCACAGCGGCCACCTACCTGAGGCTTTTTTGAGCCCAATTTTTACCTTTTGCCTTTTTGGGCTTGACCTTTTTGGCCTTGACCTTTTGGGCCTTGACCTTTTGACCTTGACCTTTTTGGGCTTGACCTTTTTGAGCCCAAATTTTTGACCTTGACCTTTTTGGGCCTTTACCTTTTGGGACACTTTACCTTTTTGGGCCTTTACCTTTTTGGGACTTTACCTTTTTTTCGACCAACCCTTCCATATTCCATGGGTCATTTTTGGCCCACGGTATTTTCAGCAACCCTAATTTTTGAGAACCCTAATTTTTTGAGAACCTAATTTTTTTGGCAACCCCTAATTTTTGGCAGCCCTAATTTTTGGGAACCCTAAGATTTTTTGGCAACCCTAATTTTTTGGCAGCTAATTTTTAGCAACACTTCGAAGAAGATTACCTCAGCTGGACTTGCGTTAGCAACACCGTTGTACATGTGTCCTATTTTGTATCTAATTTTTTCGACCATGGGTCAATTTTGCCCACGGAATTTTTGGATACCCTTTGATCTTCCGTGGGTCATTTTTACCCACGGTAATTTTTGGTTACCCTTTGGTCTTCCATGGGTCAATTTTGACCACGGTAATTTAGGCTACCCTTTGGTATTCCATGGGTCAGTACCCACGGTAATTTTTGATCTTCCTTTAGGGGCTTAGCCCTATTTTGATGTCTTTACCTTGTTTGACCATGATATTTCGGCTTTAACCTTGCCATATACCATGGGTCAAATTTGACCCACGGTAATTTTTGTCCTTACTTTAAGGGGCTTAGCCCTTTTTTGATGTCTTAACCTTGTTTGACCATGATATTTCAGCCTTGTCCCTGTCATGTACCATGGGTCAATTTTGACCCACGTTAACCTGATGGCTTTGATGGTTCCCAATCACCCTTAAAAAGTATCTAGTGATGTTCTATGAGTATTAGATGAGTGCCAGGTGAGTGCCAGGTGAGTGCCAATGAGTGCCAAGTGAGTGCCAATGAGTGCCAAGTGAGTGCCAATGAGTGCCAAGTGGGTGCTATGGTGCCAGTGAGTTGCCACATAGTGCCACTTTCAAGTACACTGCAGCACTCACCCCCAGGGCTGGGCAAGCCCTAACATGAATTAATACCCCTAGGTAACATAAGGTATGAGGGAATCATTGGTACCCATATTACAAAGTTGCTAAATGCTTCCTACTATGAGAATTTGATCTTTTTCACAACATAAGCACTTTTACTCGCTATAATGACACTTACACTAGCCTATATACACTTACACTCACACGCACAGGTACACTTACACTTCACACACTCGAAGCTCAATTTGTTGCCTCATCTTTGATGACTCATCTCTGATGAAGTCATCTTTGATACCACCTATATTGATGATTCATATTTGATGACTCATCTTTTGTCTACCTCTGGATCATAAGCTGCCCAACAGGCCGCAAAACCCCTCCCCACAAAGGATGGAGGGCCCCGCTCCCGCAGGTGCGACCTCGCGAATGAAAAATATATATACTATAAGTCATTCATTTTTATTTCAAATACTTAAACATTTCAAAAAATTTCTTTTCAAATATACTATGAGTCATTCATTTTTATTTCATACTTAAACATTTTTTATTAAAAACATTTTCGCGAACCTAAAACTGTAACTCATTACAGACCTATTATTTAACACATATATTTATTAACATTATTTTTACTTAATACTTTTTAATTTATAAATTTTTAAAAATTATAATGTAAGAAAAACCAGAGTGTCTGATAAATAAACATTTTGTTTTTACTACAATTGTTACGAAATTTTATTAAAAACATTAACATTACATACCTTAAAGCAGTAAATCAGTAAATCAATAAAGGTGTAACCTAACGCCAAGAGGGGATTAGTATGCTTTTGTTTTACTGCTTTACTGCTTTAACTCATGTTTTACTGCTTTAACTTTCTGCTTTACTGCTTTAACTCATGTTTTACTGCTTTAACTTTCTGCTTTACTGCTTTAACTTTCTGTTTTACTGCTTTAACTTTCTGTTTTACTGCTTTAACTCAAGTTTTACTGTTTTAACTTATATGTTTTACTGCTTTAACTCACATATTTATTAACATTACATACCTTAAAGCAGTAAATCAGTAAATCAATAGAGGTGTTACCTAACACCTAGGGATTGGTATGCTTTTGTTTACTGCTTTACTGCTTTAACTCATGTTTTACTGCTTTAACTCATGTTTTACTGCTTTAACTCATATGTTTTACTGCTTTAACTCACATATTCATTAACATTACATACCTTAAATCAGTAAATCAGTAAATCAATAGAGGTGTGACCTAACACCAAGGGGGGGATTAGTATGCTTTTGTTTTACTGCTTTACTGCTTTAACTCATGTTTTACTGCTTTAACTTTCTGCTTTACTGCTTTAACTTTCTGCTTTACTGCTTTAACTTTCTGCTTTACTGTTTTAACTTTCTGCTTTACTGCTTTAACTCATATATTTATTAACATTATGTTTTTTATTTTGTTTTAATACTTTTTATTTATTTTTATTATTATTTTTATTATTTTATTTTTATTATTTTTATTATACTTAGTGTTATTTACTTCATGCCTATTGTTATTATTATTTAGAACACACACACACACACACACACACACACACACACACACACACACACACATATACACACATTCACTATGACACTTATACACACATTCACTATGACACTTACATTTACCCATAGACACTTACATTTACACTTACACTCACACACAGATTTACACACAGTCACACACACACACTTACACATTCACTATGATACTTATACACACATTCACTATGACACTTACATTTGTCCATAGACACTTACATTTACACTTACACTCACACACAGATTTACTTACACTCACAGATTTACTTACACTCACACAGATTTACTTACACTCACACACAGATTTACTTACACACACAGATTTACTTACACTTGCACACAGATTTACACACACACACACACACACACACACACACACACACTTACACATATAACGTATAATTTATTAAAACATTTTATGTTTTAATTAAACACGTACATTTATATTACTCATTCAAATATAACTAAAATTATTTCAAAGTTTCTTAAAACTTCTATAATAAATCAATCATTATCTTTGAACAAAGAATTTATTATTAACTGTTAATACTTTTTGTTTATAAATTTTATAACTATCAAGTTTTAAAATAACTTTTACTAAAATTTTATGAAATTTTATTAAAAACATATATATTTTACTTTTTAAACAATAAATCATTAAAAATTAGCAAGCCCCTAGCAACCCTCTACATCAAGCTATGCCACGTTTGTTCTATTGACTTACTGCTTTACATCATCTTTATATGTAATAAGTATAAAATAACAAAATAAGTTCTGCTCTGCTAACATAACATGCATGTATTTTATTAAAAATCATTCTAAGTTTTTAT
>JABUQX010118647.1:0-2500 GCA_015478945.1 Trachelipus rathkii | reverse complement strand
GACTATGATTTAAGAGTAGGTTTGGAGTGTAAAGATAATAAAACACACACCTGCTCAAATACAAGTTTAGGAATAAAGATTAGTTTTCAAAAGACGATAAAATAATTCTCGACCAAATCACATACGAGGTCATATAGAGATAAGGATTACCCCGACCAATCACAAGTAAGGAAAACATTTCCTTTTTACCTGCTTAAAGGATCTTACCGATCCAACATGTTTCAGTTTGAAATATATTTATAAAAATAATAATAACAATGATTCTTGTCTATACGGGAATTACCTTTTGACCTGGGGAGTTAAATTGGCCCGTCTAAATTTAGGCCTAACGTAGTTATTGCACCACATTTTTACAGAAAAAGGTCAGTTTGAAATATATTTTGACCTGGGAATTAGGCTTAAATCGCCCCGGGTTACAAAAAGGATTATCCTAATTTAGCCCTAAAGTAGTTATTTCAACACATTTACAGAGAGAGGTCAGTTTCGTATCTGTAAGGAGTGCGGGTTGTTGTGTTTTCTCGTGATGGATTGTCAATGTACATAGATAATAATAATAATAATAAAGAAAACCCGAATTATTTAAAAAACTTTGAAATATTTTTAGATAACATCGAGTGAATAATATAAATGTAAGTGAATAATTGTTATTTTTAAATAAAAACTTAGAATGATTTTAATAAAATACATGTTATGTTAGCAGAGCAGAACTTATTTTTATTTTTATACTTATTACATGGATAAAGATGATGTAAAGCAGTAAGTCAATATGGAAACAAACGATGGCATGGCACTTGATGTAGAGGGGTGCTGGGGCTGGCTGTCCTTACTGATTTACTGATTTATTGCTTTTAAGGTACATAAAATATATGTTTTTAATAAATTTCATAAAATTTTAGTAAAAGTTATTTTAAAACGATAGTTATAAAATTTATAAACAAAAAGTAGTATTAACAGTTAATAATAATAAATTCTTTGTTCAAAGATAATGATTGATTTATTATAGAAGTTTTAAGAAACTTTGAAATAATTTTAGTTATATTTGAATGAGTAATATAAATGTACGTGTTTAATTAAAACATAAAATGTTTTAATAAATTGCCGTTAATATTGTGAAAGTGACGATGTCAGTCCTGATGATATATATAATCTGTAATGCAAAAATTGTAAAGCAAATCTGTGTGTGTAAATGCATCTGTGTGAGTGTAAGTAAATCTGTGTGAGTGAAAGTAAATACTGTGTGAGGAGTGTAAGAAGTAAATCTGACATGTGTGAGTGCAAAATGTAAATATAATGTCTATGGTTAAATGTAAAGTGTCATGAGTAGAATGTGTGTATAAGTATCATGGTGAATTTGTGTATAAGTGTAAGTGTATGTGTGCGTGTGTGTGTGTGGTGACCGCATGTTGTATAGTACAGAATATGGTGTCTTGTAGTGCATAATGTCATAGTGATGTGTGTATAAAAAAATAATCGCCAATTAAGATATTGGCTATAAGTGTGAATAATATGTGCGTGTGTGTGTGTGTGTGTGTATGTGTATTGTGTTTGTGTTCTAAATAATAATAACAATAGGCATGAAGTAAGTAACATAAGTATAATAAAAATAATAAAAATAAAATAATAAAAATCAATAAAATAAAATAATAATAAAATAAGTAAAAAGTATTAAAACAAAAGCAGTAAAGCATATAGTTAAAGCAGTAAAGCAGAAAGTTAAAACAGTAAAGCCGAAAAAAGTTAAAGCAGTAAAACAGGGATTAAAGCAGTAAAGCAGAAGGTTAAAGCAGTAGTAAAACATAGGAGTTAAAGCAGTAAAGCAGTAAACCAAAAGCATGCATACTAATACCCCCTTGGTGTTAGGTCACACCTCTATTGATTACTGATTTACTGATTTAGGTATGTAATGTTAATGAATATGCATGTGAGTAAAAACAGTAAAACATATGAGTTAAAGCAGTAAAACATGAGTTAAAACAGTAAAAATATGAGTTAAAACAGTAAAAGCAGTAAAAGCAGTAAAACATATAAGCTTAGGTGATAGGTAACACTATTGATTTATGATTTACTGCTTTAAGGTATGTAATATTAATAAATATGTATGAGTTAAAACAGTAAAACATATAAGTTAAACAGTAAAACTTGAGTTAAAGCAGTAAAGCAGAAAGTTAAAGCAGTAAAACAGAAAGTTAAAAAGCAGTAAAGCAGAAAGTTAAAAACAGTAAAGCAGAAAGTTAAAACGATAAACAGAAAGATTAAAGCATTAAAACATGAGTTAAAGCAGTAAAAACAGTAAAACAAAAGCATACTAATCCCCTCTTGGCGTTAGGTTACACCTTTATTGTTTCACTGATTTATTTAAGGTATGTAATGTTTAATGTTTTTAATATAAATTTCATTACAGTTGTAGTAAAATAAAATGTTTGTATATCAGACACTCTGGTTTTTCTTCTTACATACAATTTTAAAAAATTATAATTAAAAAATATTAGTAAAAAGTAGT
>JABUQX010118646.1:5000-25735 GCA_015478945.1 Trachelipus rathkii | reverse complement strand
TATTATATATAATATATACGTATAGACGAGAGAACGTGAGAGAGAGAGAGATGAGAAGAGAAGAAGAGAAGAGAAGACAGAGAAGAAAGAGAAGAACGAGAAGAGAGAGAGCAGGAGAAGAAAAATTACCGTCCATGAAGAAAGGAAACAGAGACGAGAGATGAATGAGGAGAGACGAAGAGAGCAGAAAGAGAAGAGAGAGAAGAGAGAGAGATGAGAGGAGACGAGAGAGAGAGAAGAATGATGAGGGAACAAATAGACGACGAGAGAGAGAGAGAGAGACGAAGAGAGATATAGAGAGAGAGAGAGAGAGAGTCAGAGAGAGAGACGAGAACTGAGAGAGAGAGAGAATGAGAGAGAGAAGAGAGAGGAGAGAGAGACGAGAGAGAGAGAGAGACGAGAGAGAAAGAGAAGAGGAGGATCGAGAGAGAAAAGAGAGAGAAGAGAACCAGATTTGGAACAAATTTTACAATGAAAGAAAATTTTTTCAATATTGAACAGTCATTTTGGTGTTCATATTTTAGCTCATGAATTGTGATTTTAAAAGAGAATTGTTGCAAAATAACTTCATAAGCGATGAAAAAAATTATAGGTTAACTTCAGTACTTATTCTGTACGAATTAATTTAGTCAACATAGATCCATACTGTTTTGACCAGTTGATTACAAAATACAAATAAAAATGGGGTAATATTGTTTTGTCAATGTCCTAGCAAATCATAGGTAAAGTCAAAATTGTCCAAAGAATTGCTCATGATTCAACAATTAAATTATTTTATTAATCAAAACAAGAAAAACATAATATTTTCATTTGAAAAAACAAAAAACTTCTCACATATAATGTCATTGTTGGAATTCTATTAATTCTTAAATTTAAACATATTATTTTACTTGAAATATTCATAGGAATTATTAAATTATCTTTCTCCATAAAATGTTCGGTTTTTATTCATTTTTATTAATAAAAAACCATCTCTCATAAAATTCTTTTTTTTATCTTATATTAAAAGACTAATATATTTATTAACTAAATATAAAAAGTATTTCCATACATAAAACTATAAACAAATATTTTTTAAAGATTGAGTGATATAAACCATTTTTATATATTACTTTGATTTATTTTATTTCCACATTATAATCGTTTATACATTCATGATAATTTTTTCACCATTATATAAATTTTTCTCATTTTTATTGACCACGAAAGTAATTTTCAATCACGCCTTTCACTTAATTGTCTGTTGTTTTTAGTGGTGATTTTACGCTCTTTTGCTTGATAGCTGAAAAGCGTTTCAATGTGAAGTAAAGAAACCTAAAATATTATATCTTTAGCATGCAAAATAGTCAAGTCTCATTTCCATATATGAGTATATATACCTATATTATATATATTATATTAACTATATATTATATATACATAGTATATGAGGCCGGGTATAAATATAGCGTAATTGCTAAATAAGTTATACAATGGTAAATATAAGGGTGTTAGTGAGTACTGTATGTACCTATATTATAAATACTTCACATATACTCCCTCTTGCGTCTAATAGAATTTCCTGATCATGGCTATTTCGTGACGATCGGTGGTGGATAATTTTAACATCGTCTATATCACGCACTTAATACCACCTTGCAGTCAATGCCAGGACAATGTGATATATTTACATACACAATAAAAAAAATTATTACTATATATTATAATATAAACTATATTTAAAGTATTAATTAATAATATATAATATTAGTAGTATATAGTAAATTAGTATAATATATATTATATTATGATATATATTATATATAATTTATAATATATTAATATATAAGATTCCTATATATACATATATATTAATAATTTAACCTAATATTATTTATTTGATTAAAAATATCTACCCATTCCTGCAACAACTTGAGATGTTGAAATGTGTGATAAGCATTTACAGATATCACACCATTCACGAAAAGAATAAAATTCAATTATAAGGGCGTATTCATCCGCAATTTGCTATCTGGGAATCTAAAAAATTTAAAATTTTCTCGTAGACTCGAATCCTTGGAAGAACGCAAGCTTCACCTTCTTTCACATTAGTACTTTAATTAATTTTAAATTTTTTATATTTAATATATAAATTAAATTTACCAAAAAACTAAATGTTAAATTTTGTAGCTCCTTCAACTCTGATTTTTAGAGTATGAAATTTATTAAGTATAAAAATTTTACACTTTCAAATTTCAAATTGCTTAAAAGAGTTTCTCCTAATTAACTAGTTATAGTTCTTTAGACGCAAAAAACACTCTCATCCATGAAATGACTACGCACAAAATCAAAACTTGCAACAAACAGTTAGTGATCTCTTAGTCAACAGCAGCTGCACAATTAACATTTTCAAACTCTCTTCTTCTTTCACACTCTACAACGGTACATAATTTAATACATATACTGAGCTATATATCATATATATTAGCTAGTACGTTATATACTATAATAAGCTATAGATAGCGGAGATATTATCATATTAATATAATAATATATATAGGTAAATATACTAACTAATATATACTAATATAAGTACTACTACTAATACGCTCTTACCCTATACTATATATACTGTATACCCCCCTAGTAATACTCGTACATACCAAATTATTCCTATATACTAATTATTTAGATACGTATATTTAGAATTATTTTATTATCACGAGTTGTTTGTCTTTAATATTACTGTCCTGTTAAACATATCATATGCTATTATATTTATCTTTCTTTGATTTCTAATCAAAATAACCAGTCAAGTTAAAAGAGCTGCTCTAAGAGACCACGCCCCGAATATCTAAATACATTTCGAAATTAACTATATAATATTTTAGATGATTAATGATAAAGCCGAAATGAAAACCATTGTTAACTCAAGTTTATTAAAATCACCATAAGATCGATAACATCAAAAATACCCCGCACAAAACAAAATCCACATCAAAAACTACATAAATTTTATATACTTTTCTTTCTTCTTGCTTCTGTATTTGCTATTGAATTTAATCCACAAAGTAAATAATTCGAAACACTCTAGCTTATTTCCAATTTTGCATATATGAAGAGCGAGAAATTTTTCACACCTTAATATTAGTTTAATTATTTTCCAAACCTTCTTTGATTTTCAGTCTACCCCCCAATACCAGAAGCATTAGTATATAGATATATATTTATTACAGTAAGTTCAAAGTGGAATGAATATTAAAAAACTATATTCATAGTAATGAATGGAATTTTTCTCAGCATCAGGATATATACTAGTATGTGTATTATATAGTATAGTAATATCCGGAAGTATATATAATTACTACAGTATGATTAGTATATATATACAAAGTATATAAGAGGATCAGGTTCAGTTACATAGCATATCAGTAGTATAACGAGGAAAGGGAAGTGGGAGTAATATAGTACCAATATTGTAAAGTTATTTAGTGGTATATACGATATATGGACTTGACAATTAGAGTAGGCCTAATATAACGCGGAACAGAAAATTCGCGAGTAAATGTAAATTTACGTAGTATATATACAATAGTAATAATATTTTTTTATGGTAACTATTATATATATATCATATAATTATATATAATAAGTATACTAGTAGTAATATTTATAATATTATAGTTTTAATAATATATAATGCTATATAGCTATAAGTAATATATATATAATATCTAGATATTATATATGTAAGGAGTAAAAAGGAACCCACCCTATTATCATATATATATAATAACTAGCATATATATATATATAAAGGTTTTATCAGACTATGATATATATATATATGATATACTAGGATTTGATAATACGTAATATCTTTCGTAATAAGGACGAATAAGTATAATCACTATACGGTATATATAAACTATATATATGTATATTAGCTCAATTTATCCCTCACCTCCGACCAGTTCTCCGGGAACCGTGACACCTGCGCTTTGACTTTGCGAGCTGCGAATCTACCCACATATAATAACTTACGGCCTTCTCTATACTCCCATAAAATATACAGAATATAAAAGAAAGTATATATTACTATTATAATCCATTTATCAAAATACATACGCTAATACAATAACCTAGGATTACCTACACATTATATCACAACACATATATATACCCAAATATAAAATTTTAGAATTGTATATTCACTATATTATACTTATTGATCCGCTATTCAATGTTTATTTAAATCAGCAAATATTACTTTCGATTATTATTATTATTATTTATTCAGTATTTATTCATTATTCTTTTACTTTTATTAGATTAATTATTAATTAAATTTATCTATTATTTTTATTTATAGTGTTATTTTTATAAGTATTTGTATTTATTAATTTTATTTTTATTTTTACTTTTTATTTCTATTTTATTTTATTTTATTTTTACGTTTTAATTTTTTATTTTTACTTTTTATTTCGTTATTATTTATTTTTTATTTAAATTATTATTTGTTATTTTTATTTTTATTTTATTTTATTTTTATTTTTATTTTATTTTTTTTTTTTATTTTTATTCCGTTATTTATTTTAATTTTCTATTTTCCCACTTTTATATTTTCATTTTTATCTCTGATTTTTTACTTTTTATATCTCTGTTATTATTTATTTATTTCTATTTTTCTTTGTATTAATTATTTTTATTTTTATTTGATGTATTCTTTTGTACTCTATATTATTATATTTATTGGATAATATGCTGTTCTTATGTAAATATATATTTAATCTTAAAATTATAAATTATTAATGCTCATTATTATTTATATTTTAAGTCGTATTATATTATTCATTTACATCTATTATTAATTATTTTATATTCTCGATATTGATTACTTATCTGCCAACATAAATTACATGATAAATGTAATGAAAAACTCATATTTACTACCCTGATCGGTTTATAGTCACTTAACTCACCATAGCGAGGAGATATAAGTTAACTTCGATTATAATGCTACACATTCCACTATATATTATTCTTATTTATTATTTATTATTATTAAATTATCATTATCTATTATTATTATATGTGATTATTATTATTATTCATCTAATCAGTAAAGTATTATATTATTAATTCTATATTATTATCATATTTATTATTATTGTATTGATTAATAACTCTAGTAGTTAGTGAGTATTATGTTGTTAACTATTGTATAACTCAGTTAATTGTATTACATTCATGAACTCTATTATTATTATGTAAGTTATTGTAGTATTATTTATTATTATTCCTTCACTTCATTATGATTATTATTATTACCATTATTAGTAATTATTATTATGATTTGATTCATTTATTACATATACTTATCAATTTTTACATCGTACTATTGTAGTAATATAATTCTTGAGTTATGTTAAAACTCATAGCTACTACCTCTGATTTTGGATACTTCACTCAGTATCTAACATAAGTCATTATGCTATAATCGTACTTTAATTAATTATACTATTATGATCATGTACATTAAATACAAATTAAAATACTATTTGAAAGGAAGAATGCATCAGCGTATGTTGAATGCTCAAAATTTATAGCTTTTTACAGGGATTAACAATGATGAAGAATAAAGAAATAAAGTGATTTAGGGCTCATAAGACACAACACTGTGTTGCAATTAGTTGACACATTTCAGATAGGAGGAAATTGCATCCTAATTTATCCTTGACTTACTCTGAAAGTTAAACTGAATATATACATTATAGTGTTGTTATCTCTGTAGTTATATGATAGAAAATATGTAACTTGCCATCCAATAAAATGATACTTCAATCAGATATTATTAGATTATTATTATTATTATTATATGATGATTACTATATATTTATTATTATTATATGTATTATTCATTGAGTCTATCTATTAATTGAAATATATACTTATATACTATTATTATTTATCTATGTATGGATATAATATACATTTGACATTCTATGAAACGTTTCTGTGTAATTTTGTATAGTATTTAAAGCAGGATTATTAAAGCTCTTATTCATCGACTATTTATTAACACATTTATTATATTATTATATTTATTATTATTATTAATTGATTATTATTATATTATTTATATATGTTATTATTTATTATATTATTCATGAATATTTATTATTACTTATATTAATTATATCAATCTATATATCTATTTAAGTGATTAAAGACATTATTATATTATTGTAGTATTGTATTATTTGGCCTCATTTTCATTTTAATCCTTTGTTAGTTCATAATTTATATTTTATATTTATTATTTAACACTTATCATTTCTGTCCATCACTTACACATTTATTTAATTCTTCTAATTGCTTTCATTTCATCTTCATCCAACTTCTTTTTGGTTCTTATTCTTAACTAGTTAATATTATTTCTAATGTATGTATTTCATTAAATATTTAATTAGTAACGATACTTATAATTACATCTTAATTATTTAACTATCTTAACATTAATATATAATCATTTAAAGAAAATATTAAAAATCTATTAATAATTATTTAATATTTTTGAAAAAGACTTGATAAATCAACAAATCTTCGTGTCTATAGAAGTACTTATTAATAGCCGGAATAAAAATGACGGCCCATCAATCAATTACCATATTACTTAATTAATATATAACACTAAATAAATTAATAATTAGATATAAAATAAATATTAAGTATATTTATTAGGTATAATATTAAGACATACATTAACAAGGATATGTGAATTTAGCTGTAAGGAACGACAAGTCTAGAAAATTCTAAGGAGTAATATTAAAAATATATTTAAAAAGTTATTAAAAATTTGCGAATAGATGAGAAAAAAGTTTTCTTAACTGCAATTTACAACTACGAATTTATTTAAGAAAATAAATGTACCTTCATAAAGTCTCATAAGTATCCAAAGCTTTATATAAAATAAATGATAAAAATGAACTATTAAAATAAAATGGCATTACAAAAATTGCTTTGAAAATCGAATGTTCAAGCACTGTTGTAATTTATATATATAACGCACTATTTTTGTTTAACATCACCATCATCAGCTGCCTCTTGATTCCCGAGAACTAAGGGTGGACTCACATACACCAGAAATCCGAGCCATGCATGAGCATTCCTAACGCATAAATAAGTAGTAGCGGGACACCAATCTACGTGTCTTTTTGTTTAACATATATTAAATATATTTTATGAAGACGTTTAAGTACGATGACAACAAGAAACGTTCACTATTTAATTATATCTTTTTAGGATATAATTTGGTTTGAACCAGCAGAAAATTGATATTAATATTATTAATCAAAACATCAAAACATATTAGTAGTTGGAATCGTTCAAAACAAACACTTCTAAGAATGCCCTCTTACTATCATATTAAAAACGCATATAAATCTAAGTATGTGATGGAATGTAATCAATATTATAAGGCAACAATAACGGTCCTGTAAGAACATACTATTTCTCAAAATAACAAAATCAAATACATAACATCACCTAAACAATTTTGCTGGAGCAATTTATTTTAAAAATAATATTTACTATAAATAAACAAAATATAAAATAGATATTTACAAAAGGGAATAATCTCATAATATATTTAAAATATTATAATAAGTGAATGAAGAACTAAAAAAAATCAAATAATGACATTTTTTTTTATTATAAGGTCTCAGGATTTGTTATGCCCGTGTTTATGAGAGGCTAGAGCAGTCCTACCTCAACCTGTGATTTGTCTAGTCCTTCCAGGCTTAATGTCAGCTCTGGGTAATACATACAAATAGAGTTCGGAGGGAGGAAAAATCTGGAGAATTTATAAATGTAAATTCTACAGTAATAATTGTACTAATACAAACATATGTATCTGACTAGAATTAGAAACAGAAATAGAAATGTAAGATTTTAATTATATTTAAAAAATAAATACACAGTTTTAGTGAAACTAGTTTTGTAGCTAATAAAAGGCACATAATATTATGGCACATATCACTGTAACAATGATATTTTCCGTACCTAAAACATATAGCTTTTTATTACAAAAAATAAAACAATTATGTCAAAGCTCTGGCACAAGCTTATTTCAACTTAATACCAATCATCTCCATAAGAAGGTATGTCAGCTAAATCAAATCCTTGATAACCTCTCAAAGCATAAAATGCAATATAAGAATGGTACGCTCCTGGGATAAACATAAGCATGCCAAGAATTAAAAAGGGCCACATGCGGTCAGAGTATTTTTCATCAACGTGTCCAACAAGGATGAGACCACTAAATGTGATAAGTATAGTGCCAATAAAAAATAATATAAAGGCGTATATTATAGGTTTCCATGGAATACCGACAGGTCTCGTCTCCTGCAATAATAAAAAAAAAATAATAATCTATCACTAAAAAGAATTTCACTCATGAAAACTTTTTGAAAGTATATTTTCACTATAAAAAACAACTTAGAAGCAATATGCAAACCAAAAATACTTTAAGACTCGATGATAAAGAAATATCTCAAGAGACTTAAACTCTTTTTATTGCAGAAATCCCACCTTAAACTGTGCATCAGTAAACGCAGTTGCTTCATCTTGACTGAGTCTGCTGTAACGAACGTGAGGAGAATGGGAGCGATATCGTGCTTCATTTCGCATCATGACAAGAATACAAGCAAACGTAGAGGAAAATCAGAGCTATCTGAAAAAATTTCGTTGAAGTCAGTGAAATGAAAATTACATAACTCACAAATATTACTATGAAAACTTAACTAAGATTTTTGTATTAGTATCAAAAATACCTTCACAGGTTAAAAGAAAAATTGAAGGATATTAAAGTTAGGAAAATGCTCAGTCAAATAAATGCTTAAAATAACAAAAATACATTGAAAATAAGGAAACACGGTGTTGCTAAACTCATTGTCGTATATAGAGGTGAAGAAAGGAAATTGTGTGTAAAGTGTGTGAATATTCCAGACTCAAATGGCAGGGCAATTATTTCAAAAGCATGAAAATGGTAAAAATAACCTCAACAACCACTAAACCAAAAAAAGGAACTCAATATGAACAAACCAGTTAACATTTAAATAAGTAGAACAGTATATATATGAATAGTTGCGGAAGGGCATCTACAACCTGGGAGGATTGTGTATTGTGCAGGACATTTCTTTTTAATAGGCACCTAATAATCCCGAACTGCTTGAAATATGGAAAAAATGTGGCGTTAATGCAGATTCTACAAGCACCATACGTAAATGACTTAGAAGCAGGCTTGAAAGGCTGCAAACCGAAGAAGAAACCTCTCCTAACAGACAGACAGCGTAAGGCAAGACTTGCCTAGGTCAAAAAATATTTGACTTGGACTAAAAATAAATGAAGAAGGGTCTTATTTAGTGACGAGTCGACATTCTGCATAAACAATCATTTTGGTAATCAATATGTGGGGCATCGCAAAGGAGAAGAATTTTTACCACAACGCATTTTACCAACAATTAAATATCTTACATCAGTTATGGTGTGGGGTTGTATGGCAGCCTCACGTGTTGACAGGTTGCACACTGTGAATAAAACGATGAATTGTAAGCAATATCTTGAAATCCTGACTAACAAAATGATTCCCAGTGGCAAAGATGTGCTTGGAGATGCAAATTTTATATTCCAAGATGATAATACACCTTATCATCGATCAAAAGTGGTTAAGCAATGGTTCAATACTAGCAACATTACCCACATGGAGTGGCCAGCACAGAGTCCGGATCTCAATCCAATAGAGAATATCTTGAATAAAATTGTGCTTGTCCTCTCTAAAAACAAACCAGCAACGAAAAGGGACCTAATATCGGGCCTTATTAAGTCTTGGTTTCATGTTATATTTTCATGTTATTAGTTCTCTCATGTTAACAACGATTCTGAAAAATTTTTTATAGCATGCTTTTGCACACGATGTAAACTAGTTGTACATAGAGTAAAGCGGTTGGCCAAATAAATTTATAACTGGAGTTACTATCTGTTTACTTTTTACCTTTATATATCATTACTGTCTTAATTCAGCGCTCCAACAACGGGATATTCTATATTTGGTGTCAAAACTGTGTCCATCCAAGCCTTAAAACGTTATCAATCTCCGATGAAATGCTTGACATTAACTTTTACATCTGGAAAAGGAATATTTATAGCTCTACTTGTGATAGACTTGGAGTGTATACTATCAAATCTTGATCTTGATTCTCTGTCAAAGTGTTATTGATGCTTTGGGCATGATAGCCAATAAATTTATAACATTGGATAGCTAAGAGATGCTCTTTCTTAAATGATATTAATACATTAAATGTACTTTTTTCACGAACGCAACCCTCGTCCGGCCGCACGGAAATCACGGGTCCTACCATGAGAGACTCGTATACTCAATCCATCCATCACATATTACTATGATCAACATGGTGTCCATTTTCTTGTACTCGAAATCCAAGCTACTTGGTTAAGTAGTAGATCATCGTCTTACTTCTGTTCTTTTATTTTTTAGGTATCACCTCATGTCACAGTCATCTTAAAGTCCTCATCCATACTCACTCTACTTTTACTTATAGTTCGTAGTAGCTTATATCATTATCTATATATATATATATAGCATAGCCTCTAGGGAATATATGAATCGTGAGATTCGTATCATATAATAAATAATATTATATATATCTATATATATATAATATATATATATATCTATATATATATATAATTATATATATATATATATAAATATATATATATATATATATATATATAATATATATATATTATATATATAATATAATATATATATATATATAATATATATATATATATATATATATATATATAGTATATATAAGTTAAAATAAATGAAATGGTCAATTAACCTTTTGACTTTACTCTAATTAACCTTCCTCGGATATTGGGCTGATAAGACCACAGGAGATTACCTTTAGCTTCGCGGGTTCATTAATTTGAAACCGATTCAACCCCACAGATACCAATTAGCCTTAGGACCATATCTAGAAGCAGGAATTGTTCGAAGCACAAGAAATAAACATATTTATTTGTATCATACTGTTAATATATATATATATATATTATATATATATATATATAATATAGGTATATATATAATAATATTATATATATATATATATATATATATACTATATATATATATATATATATTCTATATAGTATTATATATATATACTATATATATATTATATATAGATATATATATATATAATATATATATATATAATATAATATATATGATATATATTATATAATTATATATATATATATATACTATATATATTATTTAATATTACTATATATATATATATATATACAGTATAAGGTACTACTACTACTAATACTTAACGCCTACTACCACTATTACTACCACGACAATGACTACTACTACTACTATTACTAGACAATGACTACTACTACTACTACTTCTTCTACTATACTACTACTACTAATATCATGACAATGACTACTATTACTACCACGGAAATGACTACTACTACTACTATCATGACAATGACTACTATTACAACGACGACGATGACTACTACTACTACTACTACTACTGCTACTACAAATACTACTTCCACTACTACCACCACATTACAACTATTGCAACTACTAATACTATTACTACTACTACTACTACACTATACTACTAGCTACTACTACTACTACTACTACTACTAAACTACTACATATCTATTATTATTATTTTATATTATTATTATTATTATTATTATTATTATTATTATTAATATTTAAACGTAAAACTCAAAAGTAGTATATAAATATCCTTCACGCAGAGAGAGAGAGAGAGAGAGAGAGAGAGAGAGAGAGAGAGAGAGAGAGAGAGAGAGAAGAGAGATAATCATATTACACCAAAGCAAACCACCCACATATTTCAAATCAGGCATTCAAGTGGAGACTGTTATTATTATTATTATTATTATTATTATTATTATTATTATTATTATTATTATTATTATTATTATTATTATTATATTATTTATTATTATTATTTATTATTATTTATTATTATTATATTATTATTATTATTTTATAATGAATTCAATAATATAAGGGAAATGAAAGTGTTTTCACTCTAAAATTTTATTGTTACATTAGTAAAATTTCATAATACTGGTGCTGCTTACGCATATATATATATATATTCTATATATATATATTATAATATATATATATAATTATATATAATATAATATATATTATATATATAATATATAATATATATATTATATATATATATATATATATATATATATATATATATAATACATATAATCAAATAACCCCCAACCACAGACATCTCATGCTGCCCCAGGTGGAAATGTAATAAATACTTCCAGAAACTTCATTTCTTGATACATTGTTATTATATATATTAACAGGCCCTTTTGCACACTCCACACTCAGAAATCTGTGTTCGGCTAAAAGACGTATCTTAGATGAAATTTTTAGATGAATGGTAGAGGGATCTGCATTTTAAATCGTTCTACGTTGACTGTATATGTTTTAAGTAAGCATACTATTTATCTCGGTGATTTTCTCTAATGCCCTCCAGTAATGTGGACACTGTTATTATACTTTAAATGACAATCGAAGTAGACAAGTTTCCCTTCTTTCCTCCTCCGCTGCTAGCTCGCATTATGACCAGGACTCATCTGATACACATACAATGAGTGCAGTTTGGAAGGAATCGCTGGGGTGTGGAAAGGTTGTCCTATCTGAAAAATCCGATTGTGCTTAGCACAATGTATACCAGGATTTTAAAATGAACCATCCACTTTTTGAATACATGTTATAACTCCCCATAGCTGACAGAACTTTTTAAAAAATGTACTAGGACAGGAGATGAGTAACGCTAACACCCGGCCCAGTTCGCTACTGAAGCCCTCGACTGCAAGTTACAACACGCAATCCAACACCTTTAAAACTAGTGACGGGTCATAAAAAGTGAATTTCCATGAACTTTTACCATTTATCAACATCAATTAAGCTCTTAAAATTATAATAATAATATATATATATATATATATATAATATATATAATATATATAATATATATATATACTATAATATATATAATATATATATATATATATATATAATATATAATATATATAATATATATATATTTTAATATATATAATATATAATATATATATATATAAATATATATATATATAATATATAATATATAGTATATAAAAGCAAGTTAAATATGTTTTTATTTTAAAGCATTTACTATTATAACTAAGAACTAAAATATCATTGACGATACAATATTTTTAAGCATCGAATATATGTTACAAATTCAAATCGAATCAAACATTGTTTACCAAAAATTTAATGAAATAAACTCCAATAGACTCCACATAAATTAGAGTAGGGAGGTTGAACAGAACGAGACATAGTTTTTAATATAATTTACATTATTATATTTAAAAAATGAAATGATATAATGTTATCCAGATAAAATTTTAAAATCCAAAGAAATCAATCAGGTAAACAGCTCCATTCTTCTCCTTATAGATAGAAATCCAGTGTCCCCTGATGTTCACTGGTCGAGGCGAATGTATTGAATCGAATCCGCTATCCCTTCTTTCAACTCACAAGATACCTACTTCAGTTAATAGCAGACACTCTTAAACAATCGAGGATCGTTTTTTAAACATTAGCCTTTTTATTTCTTCTTCAGTCCATCCTTTTAATAATTCAGAAGCACATTAAGGGCTCGGTCAATTTCCAGTAAATTGAGGGAATGCTCCAGTAAACGATAAGAAGGATGAGTGTCAAGACTCCCACTAAATGATAAGATTCACTCTAATGTTAACCCGTTTCTCAGAATGTGTTAAAATGGATATGCGTTTTACAAGCTGAAAGATCTGCGCTGAGATCAAACGCATATAAGTTACTATTCTTTGCGTATTCTTCAAGATTCATCCCCGTGCCTACTATCCGCCCGCATGAAAACAGAGTTTGGCTATTAGATCAGTCAGAAGTCTGAGCATAGAGATTGTTCCCATTGTATTGACATTTCAATAATTCACGTCCGTAGGGATTCCATTTCATGTAAACTGACTCGGAGACAAAAAGGGCGATTTATATGGGGATTTTTTATTAAATGTCTGAAAAATATGCACTCGTGTTCTAACAATGCCAGACCATTACTTTTCGTGGTAGATTCCCGTTATCAATGTTGGATACTGATGCTGTTAAATCCGTCGAGTGAAGTTTAAGATACTTTGGTTTATAGCTCTTCTGATTGGCCTACTTAAGATGGCTGGTTAAAAGCCAATTTCTTCAATTTCAATGCCTTTGGGGGAAATAACTTCATCCTTTCCTAATCATAGAGATAAGCCTCTAACAGTTTTTAAAAACAGGTTCTGGACATACAGTTGTAGCAGTAGGTTTACTTTTTATTTTAAGCTGGCGAATTTTCAGGCTTGCTGGTTAAATCGGATTCTAGATCTACAGAAGGAAGAATAGTCTTCCTGAGAGAATTATATCGCCATTTTAAACGGCGTAGATTCATTGTGTTATTTATAATTTTTTCGCCGCTTTTCTACATTGTTCAGCCTCATCTTTGAAGCTATAAAAACCACATGATTTGAGATGAGATTGTTTAGCATCATCAGAAAAGTTCAGTAGATGCTCTCTGTAGCTTCTATAAGGATATACTAGCCGGCTGAAGCGCGGGAGTAAAGTTTTCATTGAATAAACATCGATCTGGATTAAACAAGTATATAGGAAAAGTTTGACTCTGCATAACACTATGCTGATTCGCACCTGAAGGAATGATCTGTTCCATCAGGCCTTTGTCAAATTTCGTTTAAATTAGAAACACATAGATGATTCTATGATATTGGTCTGATGTGCCTGGGATATTGAGCTCTAGAGGTACGTTGGTGCTGGTGATCGAGTGAGTGGGATTAATTGCTGAATGAAGTTGGTATCGCCTCACGCTAATTGGGTAGGGTTCATCGAGAAAAGATCTCATTTGCTCTTGCAGCATATCTGGGCTGTAGATGAGGCAAACGCTCTTGTCGGCGTGGAGTTAGGCTGCCAATAATAGACAAGACTCAAATGTGCCCCTTTATAGTACATGGTATCCGGAAGATGTCGTTAGAAGATACCAGGTAGTAGTTAAATGGCAATACCATGAAGGCGCTTTGGCGCCATGTGTTCTTTGGGCCTTAGGGTTTTTCTGAGTAGTGTTTTTTCTGTGACCTTTTTTCTTTCAAGAGTCTTTTTAGTCTTGGGCTTTTTCTTGTTGTGGTATTCTTTGGCGTCCTTTTCTTTAGCCCTACCATGGCCTGTCATTTTACGTCTTATTTTTGCGATTAACGTCATCCAGCATTTCGTCAGAAACATCACAATTCCGTCTTTTTAATGATGCCCACGAGGGATGTGGCGCCTGCCGCTTATCTTGTATAGTGTGGCAGGCCTGTTCTTATAGCTTTTTTAACATAACAATTCACCACCTGCTCCAAACACGGGTAATGCGCGTTTCGCAAAAACTTATTATATTAAAAAATCCTCTCGAGAACACCGTAGCCTCTTTGTAATTTCGACCTATGAAATACGTCTTGCCAATGTTTATTACTAGTCGGGACTGGGCTTTCTTTCTATAACTGTCTATACACTCGCAAGAGTGTATTAATGAACGAAAAAATAACAGTTATTGATTTTGTCCTTAGTATATCCTGCCGAGGGTCTTTTCTGAATGAACTGCCAGTAATATATAGATGAATTTTTCATTTCTGTTTAAAAAGTGTTCCATCATGTTATAGTTGAAGTGGATGCTTCTTTCCTAATGTGAACTTTACACATCAATGTGCCACTTGTAAATGGGTATGTGCCGTCCTTCCACATCCTTATATGTTACCTCTTATAGAACCCGAATCAATGATTTTGCTCAAGAGTGAGAATAGTGCACATTTGAGACGTCGATTACCTTACTCTTTAGAAAACAAAACTAACTCTTAACAAGGGAGCTGTATGACCTAACATACTTGGTGATCCAATATAATAGTGTAATAACATAAGCCATACCCGGAAATGTTGAGCATGCTCGGAGGTAATAAAAGTATATGTAGATACCTGTCTGCTCGTCCATTAGTTCTTCCCTGCTATAAGTCGTTGTTCTCTCGATTTTATAACTCTCTTCCAGCATGGTAGGGACATCATGTAGGAATCTAACCATCTTCAGCTCGTGGACCGTTTTTCGTGCCATGACGATCTCCTGAGAAAAACACATCTTTATTTCTAAGGTTGATACGCCGTCGATCTCAAAGTAATTAAAACTTCATCATCAGAGGGGTGAATATCTGTGTTGTAAATGAGAATGTATTGTAATACCCCACGTCATACTCTTAAACTAATTCTTAAAATTCTCGGCCTAGAAATTCAGTCCCTTGATCCGTCCACAGCATCCTCGGCTCTATAATTTCTATAATGTCACGCTCTATAATTTCTCTCAATGCCTCAGTACAGTTAACTGACTTTTTATCTTTTAAAGGTCTTTAACCACAAATATCTAAGAATATACATCATTGATAAAAAGTAATGTATTGTATAACTCCATCATTGTACGAGTTGTATTTAACCATTTGGATAAATCCAGCTGTCTTACGCTATGAGGTAAGGGGCTATGGCTTTCCGGGTTGGAAATTTTCTGCGAACAGGTTTATGTAGAGTAAAAGCTTACTCGCCCTCTAAATATGCTTTCAACTCTTTTTTCCCGATGTCCGGAAACCTCGAGGCAAACCTTGCAAATCCTCATAACTATTAGGCTCCTTCACATCGTAATAATACTTATCAACCACCTCCTTCGCCTCCATGCTGAATACTGACATAAGTAAAAACATTTTATATATATATATATATATATATATATATAATATATATATATATATATATATATATATATATATAAATCTATATATATATATATATATATATATATATATATATATATATATACAAGATAGTGTATATAATAGTTAAAAATATCAGATAAGAATAAAGAACTTAAAAAAGGAAGTACAAAACAATGTGTAATAATTTCATTACAATTATTCATTGCGTATATGAACATTAAAAGGTCAAAAACCAAGCTGAAATATGATATATAATATAATATATATATATATATATATATATATATATATATTATATATTAGATATATTATATATAATATATAATATATATATATATATTATATAGATTGAATAGGAAGATGAAGCATAATTTAGGCAACATTTATTAAATGGCTGTTACGGAGAAAATTACCCTTGAACAACATACCAATGAAACATGTCATAGAATAATTTTATAACAGCAAAAAATATAAATTGGGGCATAAATGAAACTACCTTAAAAGAATTAACTACGTTCAATAACACCAAAAGGGCAAAAATGTTTTTTAAAAAATTAAACAAAAATTAAAAATTGCCCCCGCCACGAAAAAAGTACCTATAATATTGGTTAGGTTTCATTTTCAGAGAAGGCGAAATTAGCAAACTTAAAAGTTAAGAAAATTTGTTTACAGTGAGAGAGAGAAGGAAAAAAAAGAAAAAAGTTACTTGGTTGGAATATATATAAATAATGAGTGAAGAGGGGGATGGATGACAAATCTTTATTTAATTCGGGTTTTAATTCAAAATCGTGAGAGACTCAAGAATCTTTTCTGGTCGAGTTGATCATATGGCAGGGGATAGGGAATCTAAAATTTTCTTTTGCAAATAGGAGTGAATTATTTTGAAAGGCGATGATTGCGTATGGAGGAGTTTTCTGGGGTTGTGATAGACCAGTTCAATAAGAAACTCCCCGGTGTTTTGAGATCCTCAAGTAAAGGTTGGAGGCCTGTTTGGCCAACGTAGCGGACGTTGCAGTCCGCACAATTATACAAATAAACTAATGAGGACCTCATATGTAGAGGAAGAGAGTCTTTATGGCGGAAAAAATTTGAGATACTGTGGTTATTAATAGGAATGAAAATAAAGCGAGCAAAAGGAAAAGCATTGGATAGAGTGTGATTGAGAGTTTTCCCAAGTTTTGCGGTGCTAGGACCGAAGAACGGAATTTTTAGATAGATAAGTTGTTTAGGGACAGTTGGGACTTGAAATTTAGGGCGGAAATGGTTATTAAGAAAGTCGTTTTACTAGGTTTGTATTTATAAATATATATATATATATATATATATATATATATATAAATATATATATATAATATAATATATATATATATATAATATAATGTATATATATATATATATATATATATATATATAATATAATATATATATATATTATATAATAATATATATTATATATATATATATTTTGGATAATAATAAATAATAATATTAATAATAATGAATAATAATAACACTGCTTGACTATGAATTAATCCATTTAAGATTGGGGTACGGCGTTTTTCTTACTCGTCCTTTAACCACATTGTTTTTGAATTGTATATGAGCGTAAGACGGAGCTGAAGGACTAGAATCGGTCTGGTGTCTTAGGAATATATCTCCCAAGTCTGCCCTAATCTGCGCGTGTTCAAGGATTAAGGGGGGAAAATTTATAGCTGAAGCCTTCTTGTTTGGCCATCCAGCTACAGCACCCTTCTTCCAATCGCGTGTAAGAGTATTAGCTATCAAATCCACAATTGCGTCCTTTAAGCTACTTCGTCATCAATAATGATTTGGCCTACCTTAATCCACGTTATTTGTTCTTTTAAAATATTATAGAGTTATCCCTAATTTGCGAACCCTGTTAAGCAGGCTCTCCTTCAGGTTTTTTAAGTTACTTCTTCTTCATCTTTCAGGTTTTACTTCGGTGGCAGAAAATTTGATTCCTCAACGCCAGTCTTATTAGTGCGGCTATTTAGAATGCAAATCCTGTGGTTTATAATAATAGTTATGCATGTTATCGTCGAGAGAGGATTAATGGACTCAGCGATTTCTCTTCAGTGCGCAGGTGTTATCATGTCTCTCGAGAGAATGGAGTGCACATCTTTCTCGTATTGTTTTATCTGGATATCGCTAAGGGCACGCTCGCCTGTAAGGCAGACAGTTTTTGGCTGATGAGACTGTACCATCAAAGGTTGGTTGGATCCTCTACGCGAAAAGAGCAATGATGATGTGTGAGAATCGGAGTTTGTAGGGAGGCAGGAAGTGCATAGGGCTGTGAATGTATAGGCTGAGTATGGGGGTTTTCCAATGGCGAAGTAGTATTACACTTCATTTTCTCATACTCGTTGTATGGAAGTACAGCGACCTTTTTCATTATGAAGATAGCCACTTGGTAATCAGAGGAGCAATAACTGAGAAAAGTAGAGAAAGGAATACACCTCACCCATTCTGCAACACCTTCTTTTTATTTTTCAGATGTTTTATGGTTGCGGGAGATGGTTTTTTATGGGCTTCTATGTCGACGTAGCTTAACCTTCTGAGGTTTGTTTAAAGGAACATTGCCCTTTATAAGATTCAAGCAGAGCTCGCATAAACACTGGAAGAACTTCTCATCATCGCAGATTATTTTATGCTTTTCAGATGGTTTCAGCTTTTCAGTATTATTCATGAATGTATACAGTTTCTATCTCATATGGTAGAATGTTGGTACGGAGCAGAACTCTATACGTGCTCCTATGGTGAAGTTCGCAAAGTAAGTAGCCGAATGGAGTTGATGTAACTTCCTTTATATACTTTTCCAAGAACTCTTTTCTAGCCAGAGGCATCTGCGAGCTAGAATACTGACCTGGCTCATGATCTCTTCTTTGTGTGCAAGCAGGACACACGACATACTGGGAGTTTTAAATGAAACAGTTTCTCATATGCCTCTGCTTTGAGTGAAAAAGTTCTGTGTAATGGAAAATACAGATGTATTTAAATGGATGCGAGTACACCGTAAAACGCTTCAGCTATCAGTCTCGTTTTAATTTGTGTAGCAGCTTTCATCCAAAACTATAACCTTTTGAAAACTGCTTGTAACATTTCCAGTGATTTAATATCCATATATCACTTCATGGAACTCTACTGACAACTCATTATCATTCATTAAACTTCTCGCTGGATATCCGCTTAGCACCAGATTATTCACGGGGGTTAATGCTCAAAATTTCATCATGCCTTAAGATGTTTAATGCAGAAAGGTTTTTTCCGCAGCTGTACGGCCCTGGCACCATACAGTAGCAGGGCTGGTAGAACATGAATTTACTCGACATCCATTACTCCTAGGTGTATCGGAGTACAAGCAAGCTTTTTGAAGCCTGTTGTGAGAAGTATATATATTATAATTATATATATTATCATATATATATAATATATATATATATTATATATATATGATATATAAATATTATATATATATATATATATATATATATATATATATATATATATATATATATTATATATATATAAGTAAAATGTTATAACTTCTAATATATATATAATTTTCTTTCTATATTTACAATGACTTAATAACAAATTTACTATTTAAAAACTTTATTACATTAACTGGAAATTTAGATAATCACAGACTTTGACATATTTTATCATTAAATATATTTACAAGAATATTAAATATTTTAACATTATACACATTCACAATAATATTAAATATATTTAAAAGGGAATATATAA
>JABUQX010118645.1:37500-44907 GCA_015478945.1 Trachelipus rathkii | reverse complement strand
CTTGTACTTCGTTCCATCAAATTGAATTTCAGGTGTTTAAACTTCGTTTTTCGCATTTATCATTGAGAAACGCTCATTTTCTTACTTCCTTAGAAAACCTGAGGACGATGCGCTTATTGCATTGACATGCAGGTAAATTCAGCTACAAAAAGGAGACTCTTTTCCTATACCTAACCTAATAGATACACTATTTAGTCTCAAAACAATATTTCACAACTATCGACCTAATAAAAGGTTATTATCAAATAGAAATGGAGGAAGACAGCGTAGAAAAAACCGCCTTTTCTACACCATTATCCCATTGGGAATTCTTGCGAATGCCCTTTGGTGTTAAAAATGGACCAGCTACCTTCCAAAGAGCCATGAATCTTGCACTGAGTCACATCCCTTGGACGGAAGTTATGATCTATATTGATGACGTACTAATAGTTAGTGACACTTTTGAACAGCATTTATCCATCTTAGAGGAAGTCCTTGTAGCATTCATGGTGAATGGGTTTAAGTTAAAACCATCAAAAACTTATTTACTTAGGAGAAAAGTAAAATTTTTGGGACATACGATCTCAAATGAGGGCATGATACCCTTGGAAAGAAACTTACAGGGAATACGAGACTTCCCAGTACCCAAAACTGTTAGGCAAGTGAGACAATTTATGGGTTTAGTGAACTTCTATCGCAGACACATCCCTAATTGTTCGGTCATAGCACAACCATTGTTCGAATTATTCAAAAGTACCAGTAATGTTAATTGGACTGAGCAATGCCAAAAGGCCTTTGATACCTTAAAACAACTTTTGACTACACCTCCCTTGTTAGTATATCCGGATCGTTCAGCTAAGGCGGAACCCCTTTTACTATACACTGACGCATCTGGAGTAGGTGCTGGGGCCTGTCTTAGCCAGATACAAAACAACGAAGAAAAACCAATTGCTTTCATCTCCACAGTTTTTTCGAAAGCCCAAAGGATAGTACCACAGAAAGGGAAGTAGCCGCCATACGGTGGGCTATTAGATCTTTGAAACCTTTTCTCTATAAAATCAAAGTAATAATATTCACAGATCATCAACCTATATTGTTCCTTCAGAACATGCCATTAGTAAACCCTCGGGTGGCTAGAACTTTAGAAGAATTAAATGACCTGGACTATGAGTTGTGTTACTTGCCAGGTAAAGAAAATATCATAGCAGACATATTGTCTAGATCTCACTATGAATTGAAGCTGGAAGCCATGGAAACAAGCTATCTTCCGGAAGTCCCTGATGGCTTTAAAGAAATTTTAATGCCAGGAGGTGGCGATTCGTTGTTCCAGTGTTTTTCCCATTACGAGTATGATCACATGGACCAACATTTAGAATTGAGGGTTGAAATCGTGGATGAATTATTAGCACATCGTGAAAAGTATCACTTACCAACTGGTAGGAATGAAAAAGGTGTGCTCAAACAACTTCAACTGACTAGGTATCAGGGCAACTCCCATTTATTCATAGTATCCAAGCCTATGCTAAATTGCGACAGGTAAAAGTATTGGTTTATTTTAATAAGAATCATCCTTTGCAGTTTGGATTACCTGATAGTAAAAAGAGGTTGTTTTTGTTTTGTCGTAGTGGTATTCATTTTAATCGACTTATTACAACGGAAAACGTATTACCTGAGTCGGTCATGATGTCGTTGGAAGCGTATCCTAGTCCACCTGTAATCCAATCTTCTTTGTTGGTGGTTATTCATTCATTGGAACCAGAATCTCCAAATGAAAATAATTTAGCGAAAGATACAGTCAATCTTGTACAAACTCTTTTTGACTCCGGTGGGGAGGAGTCAGGTGGTAATGACATACCTAACAAATCATTTCTTTGAAAAACTTTACTATGATTATTAATACTCAAGAAACCAAGGAAGCTTGATATCTCAAATCTTTGGTTGTCAGTAAAAATGACTTGTTAAGAGCGCAGACGCATCTGTCGCTGCTGAGGTCCTCTCTGTATTCGTTGTTATTCTCTGAATTCTTTATCACTCTTGGATGGTATTTTAATACATCGTAATCGGAATGATCAGTATAACTATGTGGTATCATTTCTTTTTGCAGTACAGGTCACGGTGATCAACCATTATGAATTTGCTCATATTGGACAGCGCAAATTATATGCGTTATTGGAGAATCTTGTATGGCATCCCAAGTTAGAAGAAATTTGTAAGGATGTTTCTATGGCATGTCATACGTGCCAAAATTTCTAACATATTTAATACACCACCAAAAATAAAGATTAATACTAGATATCCTTTCGAATTAACGGCTGCAGACCTTATTCAGCTACCAAAATCTCGGAAAGGAAATAATTATGCTCTTATATTTATAGATCATTACAGCAAATGGGTGGCTGCTGTGCCGATTAAAAGTAAACATACATCTCTAGTTGCTGCGGCCCTTGAAAGTATAATCCCTTATCTCCCTCTAATCCCTTCTCGCTTACTAACTGATAATGCCCGAGAATTTCGTGGGCCAATTTTTGAAGATCTTTTACGGTCTTTAAATATATATCACGTGTACACTACACCATATAACCCTTCATCAAATGGTATTGTTGAGCGAGTTAACCGAACTTTATTACAATATTTACGTGTTTCTTTACAAAACCCAGCAGAATGGGACTCCCTTACTCTTAACTTACAACCATTCTAAACACTCAGAAACTGGTAAAACTCCAGCCGAAATCTTATATCGGGAGGCCCATGATACCCGTCCAAAATTACCTTGGACCAGATTTTCCCAATATTGGAATGAAGGTCATCAAAAGTTTCGACCATACGTTATTGACCAGTTAGTAGCATTAAAAATCCACTTACCTGGGGATCGTACAATAAATAAGTTCAAGGAAAGGTACCAGGGTCCTTTACAGATTATACACATAAATTCTAATGAAGTAACCTATGTGGTGGAAGCGTTGGATACTAAAAGAAAATACCGAGTACATCATCGTCAGTTGAAACGATGGATCTCACCTCCCCAGTACTTGCAAAGAACCCCCATATTTGTGGAGTTATTAACCAAGCCTTTATTGTTCGAGGGAGAACCCTCTGAGGAAATCGCTGAAGAGACAATACCGGCTTCTTCAGACACAACTCCCACTGAGCAGACCCTGAATTTTGATAATGACTCGGATGAGGAGGACTTTTTGGGTTTCCCGGATGTGCCAGGTCCAGAACTTTTTAATGATGTGATTTACCATCTAAATCAAAGTGTATTATTAGCCAATTCCTTAAACCAGTATTTGGATGAGGATGAAAACAATGGACATCATCCAATGTTTCTGATGGATCAGGTGGATGATAATCGTATCAATCATGATCAATTGAGTGATATTTCCTCCTATTATTTGGGAAACTTGTTCATTACACCTGAACAAATTGCCCTTAGCCCATCCTTGATAGAAAATTCTCCGACTCTTACCAATGCATCTCCTAACTTAAACCACACTCCTTCTTATATCTCGTATACACCCCTAATAATAACCGATAATAGAGAAGTACCTCCAGTGCCTATACATCAGGTCAGGAGGCTCTCTTTAGGAGAGAGTGTATCACGAGATAGTATTACAGATCTCCCTCGTGACGTGAGTAGCCGAACTGTCTATCCCCCATTAAAATCCTTGGATATGGGCACTACTCCAGTCCAAAGAAATGAATTGCCCAAATTATTATTCTCCCCTAGTTGTGAGGTAGAAACTGAGTCATTCCCTCTAACTGAACAATCAATTAAAGAGTTTTTAGAATGGGAAAAGTCTCCGGTAATGGTTCCGGAAATAGCCCAAACAACTTTTAGTGGAAAAAAGAAAATAGTTCACTGGGCTCCTGAAACGATTATCCCTTCAATCCCTGAAGATAGGTCAAGTGAAGTTGCGGAAGAGGCCGATTTTTCAGAGCCAGTAGCTGCTCGAACCCGAAAAAGAGCATCAGTTACCGAACTAAATGAACCTTGGGTGCAGACTCGCATCTTAGAAAGGAGAAAGAGAACCGAATAGGCTGAGGAAATCATTAGGAAAGCAGAAAACCAATGAATGAAACCCCAATGTTCTAGGTAAGTGATTTAACTAGTATTAGATTAGATTTGAAATATATTGATTATATGTGTGTGATATATATATATATTTATTATATTTTTTGTCATGTAAATATTTTTCTTTTTAGAATGGATGAGTGTCAAAGGAATGATCAGAAGATGATCTACTATGGAATGGAAAATACTTTTTTACCGAGGAATTTAGAACAAGAGGCTCATCAGACGGAATTATTGCAATGAACAAACCCAAACCAACTAAATATTGCAATGAACAAACCCAAACCAACTAAATATTGCAATGAACGAACCCAAAACCAACTAAATATTGCAATGTATGGGCCCAGACCCTTATTATAGGCTTAAATGAGATATGATGCAAAATTATAATAAAGTCAAATGAGATAACATATTTAAATAGTAATTTTGTAATAAAATTGATTTTTTTAATATTTTAATAAAATAACATCCTTGTTTTTGTTTTATTGGTAAGTGGTAACCTTGATGTATGAGGTAATACACTGCATATGGTTTGGAGGTTACACAACGTTACAGATAGGGGTTGTGATGATAAAACGGTTGTCATTGATGTGGTTTGACAATGTTATTTCTTTTGTGGTTAGGCATGTTGTAGATTATAGTCTTTAAAGTTTTACTATGTGGAATTAATCTGTGATATTATATGTTTCAGATACTCTTGGCCGGTCATTCGATGGTATCATACCTGGAATCGTTTTATGACTCCTGGTTGCATAACCCTGACAATAGAGTCATAAAATTTAAACGATTTATTTTGGCGTCATTCGAGGACGTACCAAAGAGTATAAAGTATGAGGTGACCAAGCAAACCACCCATGTCTTGGTTTTCTCCATTTTTCGGATGGCCTATACACAAGCCCGATACACCCTGACAAAGGGTTCCTATAATAAAGAATACAAAGTTACCCTACCTGACTTAACTTTTAAGGCTGAAGACGCTCTTAAGGTCATTAAAGAGATTTATCAGGAAGTTAAAAAGCAAAACCCTGATGTAAAAATGTTCCTAGTGTTACCCACTTTTCCTGACTTGCCCTATTACAACTTCCATCGTTGTATTGCCTATGCACCTCCAGAGGTACAAACATGGTACGAAAATCTCCCTCGTACCACACCCAAAGAATTAAATGAAGACACCATTAAGGTGTATGACGAACTTCATCGCTTACATACATCCTCATTGAAGTGGGAAGAAAAGAGAACAATTGCGATGTCTGACGCACTTCGTTTTATACCCGACCATAAATTGTATAAAGAATATCAGCGACTAAAAAACCCCAGAAATACTGTCTACTCTTTGGGTCCGAATGGGTATAATAGTGATGGTATTCATCCCAATGCAGAATTTGGAAATGCTTTTTGGGTAATGATCAATTATTTCGGGACCTTCACCATTCCAAAGGAGCCCTCCACTGAATCTTTCCATATGACTAGAGCTTCTCAATTGAGGAAAGTAACTATTACTATTGGAAATGACCTGGTTAGTGAGGCCACAACCTCATCAACGGGTCAATTACCCCAAGCCCAAGACATCTCAGAAACATCCGCCCGACCGCTGGAAGGGAGGAAAACTCTGAGACCCTTACGGGCCTCTGACGGTCAATCAAGACCTCAGAAACATTCCAGTGTCTCGCTTCCCTCTGAGATACTGGATGATGCTATACCATCTACCTCTGGGGCACACCAAAATACAGTCTTTGGTCCTTCCTTGGCTCAATCTCGTTATGATCCCGAGAAATGTTCTGCTGATGTGTCTGTTTTTGATCCAATGCCCCTAGCTTCAAGAGCATATAGATTTAAACGACCCCCTTCACCTTCATTCTTAGAATCGGAAGCAAAGGTTCGCCCTAGAGCTTCGTTGGCTAAGTCTCTAAAACGGATGTCGATGCATGAGTCAGACCTCATTCAGGCCTCTTTTGACAAGTTTGCAGATTATTCCCTGGGTTCTTTGCATACAAAGAACGACACTATCGATGGAAAGGAGTTTAGGCACATTCTTGAGAATTTGGTTTGTAGTTACGAATACCGTAACCGTCAGTCATAATTGATGTAATAGTTGTTGGGTTGGTTTGTATAGTAAACTGTTTGGGAAGTGATAATCAGTGTTGTTATGATCGGTTTGGTTATTTGTTTGATTGGCTCGCTGTCTCGCTTGGTTTCCCTCTATCCGCCATTTCATGACGGGTGGGGAGGAACATGTAGGGTTTTTTCTTTTGATTGATTGTCTTTTGTTTGTTCTTGATGTGCTATATTCTCCTTTTCCAGTAATAATTTATGTCAGTTTTTGCTTACTATTAAGAAGATAATCATAACTTGATGATCTACACAAACTTTGAAATTACTACTATTTACACTTCTTTATCATTGTAATCCTGGCTTGTGAGGTGTTATACTTGATTAATTTGGATTGCTGATATTGATTGGAAATTTTCCTTGAAGTATTCCTTCTGCATTTACAAGAAAACCTTAACAGTTGTTAAGGTATGATACTTTTGGGTTTTGGTATTTTGGTATTAAATTAATTTTTTTATAATTTATTCTTAATATCAGTATCGTTACATTAATTTTTTCTGCTGCAAGCAATAGTTGAAATTTATATAAAATGGATATATGTAAATGTATGGGCAAGTATAGTTTAGATTCACCTCTTACTAGTATGTTGTTTTTATTTTTAATTAGGTGTCTGGTTGGGGACCCCCATTTCTTAACTAAGTCTATGATCAGGGATCCTTACTCCACTACAAACTCGACTCTTCTTTTATCATCTATTTGCTTTAGTCTCTAGAAGTTATTAAGACTCCTGAAACTCAATTTTGAGAGAATCAAACTCATTGGCATAATGTCACAGGTATCCAATAATTATGTGCCTATAATGAACATTTTATAATTTAAAAATTATAATAGTAGGTCCATAATAAAAACATTGTACTTGTGATTGTAGAAAGTGGTTACCAGTAACTATATTTATTTTTTTTGGTTGCGGGTGAATGCAGTGTTTATATATCATTTTGTGTCCAGAAACAAACTTGAGTGTACGACAAGTGTAAAGCACGTATTTATGTTTCTGAGGTAGTGACGATACTTAAATGAATAAATAATATATTTCTGGTAGCTGCAGAAAAAGTGTTTGATTTTGACTAACCTGAGGTGCATATAGGTGTGCACTTTCATAAGGAAAACAATCTCACCTCTTTAATATATTCAAATAATTACAAAATAAATGTAATACTTATGTAAGTGTATTTACTAAATAGTTATTTAAGGTGGTTTCTTTAATTATATATATATATATACATATTAAATTTTTTTTGGGTTAATAC
>JABUQX010118645.1:20000-32500 GCA_015478945.1 Trachelipus rathkii | reverse complement strand
CTACCTTCCGATTTTGGGATTCACATGAATCCTTCTATACATTCAGATCTTGGGATTCCTCCTGAATCCTTCTTCTTGGTGCGATTCTAAGGCTGAGATTCATCCTGAGTCTTTCTTCGTGGAGTTGTTTCGAGGTTTTGATTCTTCCTGAATCTTGCCTCGTGCCAATTGTCGCGTCGGGATTCATCCTGAGTCTTTTCCCTTCATCGTATCCTATCACAGTAGTGATCATCCTAAATCCTACTTTTCAACTTGGAACCATTCCCCAGTCAATTCAGTTAAGTCATCATTTATTCACAATTGTTGAGTCTGGATTTCTTATTCCCTTGATTTTTATGCATGAGCAATATTTGGAAGCGTTCGGTTTCCACTCTCGATTCTGATCCTAGAGCTGTCTGTGCTCATGTACATATTTTACACCTTGGAACCTTTAACTTGCCCTCCAAGGTGTATTAACTAATTCTATTTAATCATAATCTTTTATTTATATATTGTTGGGGTAGGACTGTGTGTAAACATTAACTTTTGTCAGACCTCCCACCATATATTCTGAGCGATTTTAGTAAAGATAACACTTTTTTTATGGAGTGTCACTATCCTTCATATTGATGCTTTTTGGTATTGTTACTCTTAATCTTCGAGACCTCTATCGGGTTAATCTTCGAGACCTCTATCGGGTTAATCTTCGAGAAAGCTCCGGGAAACAAGCTAAATAATTCTACATCTTCCTTTAGGTAAAAATCTTAGATTGTATCAACATTTTATATCAAAGTTCACAATCCTCCTCGAAAGTCATTCAAGTCAGCAGGCCGACGGAGTCCTGAAGACTAACTTCCTCCGTTACGGAGAAAATCTAATCTGCTCCGTATTACCCCGGATGGTGTCAGGTGGTTGCTGTGCTGACTAGACCTTCAAACCACTATCTTTGAACATCACAAACCTAACATTGACGTAATCTCCTATACTTTGACTTCCGAAATCAAAAATTCTTCGAACTTCATATCTCCAAGAAAGAGCGGAGTACCTCACCGTCGGGAACACTTGTTGATCCCAGCGTATTTCCTCTCCGCCACATAAATAAATTAAGTGGCGCCCGAACAGGGACTCTGTTTGAGTTCCTGCGCTTGCATGCACTAGGATTGTGACTCTCGCTCACATCATCATATTTATTTTTGAAGAGTAATGGAGATTCTCTTCAGTTCTTTTCTCAAAAATATTGTTCCCTTTTTTTGTACTTATATTGGACAGATCGAGAGTTAGTTAGTAATAACCCTCCAATACTTTGAAATTCTTTCTTTTGAAACTTACAAAAGACAATGTCAGAAAAACCTCAACCAAAAGACTTGGATACGAGCATAAATGCTGATAGCCAAGAAGCTGTGGACTTTGATCCCTCTCTTGCAGCTTGTGCATTAGATCCACGTGTAGAACAACGTCTCCGTGATGATCGTAATAAAAATAATGTAGGAATGAATGTAGGAATGAATGTGGAAAATAAAGACAGGGTAGAAGTTGTCAACTCTGACATACCCTCTGACTTATCTTTGGCTCCTAACTCTGACAAACCTTTCACTGAGCCTGAGATGAGTACTTTATTAACTAAACTCCATAAACAGGTGTTAAGTGAAAGGCAATTGGCTCAAGTAAACGATACAGTCAGTGAGGTTGAACACAGAACGTTCCATGATCAAGGTCAAGGTATTCCACCTAATTTCGATTCCCATTATGTGCATATGCCTAAAAATACCACTTCTTTCTATGATCGTGAGTATAAACCTTCCTTAGTTTCCCAATCTCAACCACGATCAATACCTTTTCTACATAATCCACCCAGTTATGTAGAAAATTCTAGACAAATTCTTTCTAAATATAATCTTCATTCTAATCTATTAATCATATTCCTAATCCTAATTTTATTCCTAATCCTAATCTTATTCCTAATCCTAATCTTATTCCTAATCCTAATCTTATGCCTACTCATAATTTTCTTCCTAAACCTCAACTTCTTCCTAATCCCAATCTTCGTCATGATTCTATAACCCCAGTAAATTACTTCACCCAACCTAAGTCTCTCTTCCGATATGGGCAGAGACAATAGAGATTCTCTATCCCCTATCCATAGAGGAGAGGCTGACTTTTCTGGAAAGTATAATAAATTACTACAGCCTCAACGAGAACAAATTCCCTTGAATCAATATCCGGAGCACCAGATGTTTTCGACTGATTCTCAGTCGCATTCTGGTTATATTCCACAAGGATATTCCCAACGACTGCCTATGCGTCGTATTCCTGACGATGATGAACCTTCAATGTATTCAGGACCACACATGAAAAAGAGACTTGACATGCTGGAGGAAGCCATTGTGCTTCTGACTCAGTTACTCAAGAACTCTCAGAAGCTTAAGGTTGTGGATCCTGGAAAGTTTAAATATGAATCGGAACAAGATCTCTTAGTCTACCTGGCTGATTTTGAGGCTTATTGTAGTTTACACTACCCTAATGCCCATCACCAATGGTTACGACTGCTTGGCCGACAGCTAGAAGGAAAATTCTTGAACATATATATACCGAGAGATCATCAAAGACAACCGTGAATACTTCTCTGTACGGGATAATCTTGTGTGTTGGTATCGTGATGAGGAACGAAAGAAAAAAGAATACAGAATACAGAAGTATCATGCCGCTCACCGATACCCTAACGAGAGCATCAAAATGTTCGCCCTTCGGTTAGAGCGCCTAGCTAGTCAAGCATATCCGGGTTATGATATGAGAGATCATGATTCACTTAGAATAGCTTTTCTATGTAGTTTGCCTCCTTATGTTGAGATATTCGTCAGTCAATATATTAAAATGATGGAGCTGGACGGTTATAGTAGAGCTCCATGGGAAAATATAGTGAATTTTGCGGACTCTTTAGACAGCAATAACACTGCTTTCCCAAATTCAATGTCCCAAACAAATCCACTTGAGGTCGGCCCATCAACTTATTCCCGAGCTGACCAGGAGGTGGACTTAAACGAATCTGTTGAGTCAGTAATTCAGATCAATGCTGCACTCCCTGGATGGACTGATGTGTTGCGTAAGAAGGTTGAACAGCGTAAACCTAAGTCTTCAATTAACCTTAAACATCGCTCTTCTAATCTTCCAATCTTGGCCAACGTAGTCCTCCGGAAAGAAATAATAGCAGTCGTATTGTCTACAACACTGTTCGAAATTCACCACCAAGTAATGACCGTTCCAGAACTCAGAATAATCGTAATGCAAATCGAAAGGGTCGTTCAGGATCGGGAGATCGGATGAATATCTTGTGTGACTACTGTGAGAAGCGAGGACACGAAATGCAGGAATGCTATAAGTACTTGGGAGTCTGTAGCTACTGCAAGAAAACCGGCCATTCAAATACCGAATGCCGAGCTAGGAACTCTCCTCCATCATCTCCCGTAAATACCCGGAAAGTGGTATGTCCCTTTTGTAGAGGTCCCCACGCGGGAATGAGGTGCTCTCAACGCACCCCTCCACGATCAAGTGATCCCGAACGAACTCCTCCTAGAGAATACCTTCAAGGTGCGGTAAAGAAAGTATATTCGCGATCATATTCCCCTGAAGCCCAGAAAAATTCGGCTAAACCAACTGAGAAGCCGCTTCCCCAACGCCTATTTCTGGACCCGTGTGAAACCTGTAACGTGTCTCACTATGAAGGTCGTTGCAAAGGGGGGTTTGCTGAAGCTCGCCCCGCCAATCAGTTAAACGACTAGTCCCCACAGAGATGAGTCAATCTGTGGAAAAGGACTTGGATAATGACTCTGTAAAGAAACTGGATGATCCTGCTATTAACTTTTATGGGATACCTCCAGTGAGTAAATTCTCACATAAACCTTATTCCTATGCTAGTGAAGACATGGTCGTTGCTATTAACTTATGCCAGGCGATATAGAACCTTTGATCGTCTGTGTCAAATTGGATGATCAGGATGCTCCCATTTATGATTGCCTTGTAGATAGTGGGGCTGGAGTAAACTTGATAAGCTCCGAGATTGTTCCTTTCCTAGGGAATTCAAAAGAGCTTTTGGCTTCCGAAGACATAGGAGTAAGGGCCATCAGTGGTTTTGGAAATAGAGAACGAATTCCTATTGTTCACTATGTAAATATAATCCTGAGGTTTAATATGGGTTTTGTAACTCATCCTTCCGCGTTTTTCATAGTCCCCCAGGAATACATGGTGGATAACCCATTGATACTTGGTACTTGTGCTCTTAGGGATAATCACTTATTACCTGATATGTCCCGAAAACAACTGATTCATCTGCAAGGAAAAAAATTGACTGTGGTGGCCGATGGCATATCAACTTGTACCCAGTCCAATTTAAAGTCCTCTACTATACAGGTGAAAAACGTGTCGGTAGTCAATACTAATATTAATGATACTGATGTTATCTACGATCAAAATAATGATCGTACTCTTCGATATTTATTGAAGGGATTTAAGAAAAATGATAACAATATAAATTGGCAACAAGTTCCTAAACCATACAAAAGTCATTCTAAACAAATGGTTTTGGAAAATGACATCTTGTACTACCGAACTACGTCCGGGAATCTGTTATATGCAATTTCTTTGGACTTACTAATGCACATAGTTCTGGGACTCCATGTATCCTGTGCCCATATAGGTCGGAACAAGCTGCTGCAGTTGGTATACAAGCATTTCTGGCATCCTAGGGTCAATCAGGTAATTTCCGATGTAGTGCGGTGCTGCCCTGTTTGCCAGATGCAGAAAAACTTTTCTTCCAATGTAACTCCACCCATGTTGAAAATCTTGGCCAACTATCCTTTCGATTTATGTGCCATGGATTTGATTCAGTTCCCTAAAACTTTTAAGGGAAATAAATACTGCATGATATTTATTGATCATTATTCTAAATGGGTGTCTGTAGTTCCCATTGCCGACAAGTCCAGCTTGACCGTATCTGGGAAACTGGAGCACCAAGTTCTCCCTTTCCTTCCTAAAGTTCCAAATCGTATATTAACCGATAATGGAACTGAATTTACTTCCCAGATATTCCAACAAGTGTTACAAAAACACAACATTAAACATGTGAGAATATCTCCACTTCATCCCTCGAGTAACGGTGTCTCCGAGCGATTTAATCGAAGTTTAATTCAACTACTGAAATGTTTAGTTCTGGAGCAACCCGCTACTTGGGATGAAGAATTGTCTTCCTCTATTTTAATTTATAATAATACTTATCATAGTGCATTGGACATGTCACCTTCTGATTATTTACTACAAAAAGCTCATGCTCCAGTGCACACTTTTCCCCAATATTGGAAAGAGGGCAGTGTCAATTTTAAACCTTTCAAGGTGGGTCAAAAAGTAGCTCGTAAAGTAATACGAACTGGGCCAAGCACTGCTCTTAAATTTCATAATAGGTGGGAAGGGCCATTTACTGTTGTTGACGTGAACCCGAATAGGGTGTCATATGTCATACAGAGAAATACTAATCCTCCCAGTAGAACTCAAAAAGTCCATTTCTCCCACTTAAGAGAATGGATTGAGATTCCTAGGTATTTACGAAAATACCTGACTAGAAATAAGGAAATTAGTGATGCATTTTTCTCGGACGAGGAAAGTTTGTTGGATGGGGAGGATGAAAATTCTCCTGAATCCATCGATCTTGAGTCTGAGACTGATTCAGCTAATTCTTATGAGTCAGAGTCCATCGCTGATACCTTATTGTTCACTAATAGCGATGATTCCCTGGAGGAGGAAGCTGATTTTGAGGGATTCTTAACTTTTAATCCTATCTCTGTAAGTGAGTATATTCAATTGCCAGATTTAACTCCTGTAATAGAGCCAACTGCTTGGGATCCGGGAGAAAACCTCAATATGAGTATGGAGGAGTTTATTCCTCAGTTATCTTCCGAAGTCTTACGAATGCCCGGTCACAAAGCGGTTAAATTTTTGCTCCCTCCTCTCGTAATTCCTATTTCACCTATCCATTCTTCGGACGAGTCAAATTCTAACCATTCTAGTCTACCTGAGACGGATTCCGATTCTAGTTTATCCGAGATAGATTTAATAAATATCCCTACTAGTTCTCCTATAAATCATGGTAGTACCCTGGGGGTCAACCATGCTGAAATACTTACCCCTGTTTTAGATTATCATGATATGTATTCACATGAATACCCTATTAGATTTAAATACCCCTCTGTCCTTTCTCCTGCAAGGGTAACTAATGATAATGAACACCTTATAGTTTCCCAAGCATCACAGTTGGAAAGTCCTAATCTGGAAGCATCTGGGTTGAGTCTAACGGATCCACCGTCCTTTTTTATGGAAAGACCTAACTATTCTCCCTCAGTCTCTTCTGAGGATCTTATGGATCTGTCGGAGAGAGTTGTTGTGGGTGATTTGCCGGACGATTGGTCAAACATTTTTGACTCAGATAGTTCTTCCAGTTCTCAAAGGACTGAATTTTATGGTTTCAGCCCGCCAAATAGTAATTCTTTCAATATATCCCCGTCGGCTGAAATGGTTTCTTCACCTGTCTCGGAGGCTAGAATTCCACCTTTTCAAATAGTGGGAGAGGTGTTTGGTGATCCCACCAACGTCCATTTAGATAATAGTAATTTGACTTTGGTCCACATTGATGAGGAAATCTTGGAGGAAATGCAATTGGATGATCTTCCTCGCACTAGGAGTAGAGGATCAGTTCCAGATTTCCCCAATGTTATGTCGACTCCAGGTAGGAGTATGTTTTGCGTCATAGAGGAAGGACCGGTCTTTTTATAACCTTGCTCAGGTTTATAAATGACACACTGTCCTGATACGAAGTAAATAAGCCTGGAGAATAAAAGTTGGCTTTACTTCATTTGTTTGGAAAAATGAAACTGCAATTCCTTACTGACTGGAACGTAAGTTTACGTACGGCCAATCAAACTTATCCCAATTTACATAAGTTCTGATAAGTTACCTGAAAAAAAATCTTATTCCTATCTTTCTTAATCTCTTAAGTAAACTTCCTCTTGAACTATTGTTCTATAACATCTTCATCTATCAAAGCTGTTTTGAATGTATGCTTTCTAGTGTGCCTGATCGTCAAACACTTTAACTAAGGTGACGAAAAAAACCCTCCTGGTGTACCTGATTCTTGTAAAATTGATCTTTGTGTGTCTGGATTCTTCTTGTATGCTTGCAGACTAAAAATTAAAACTATAAACTAAAAAATCAAAAAAGTCTTGTGTAATAGAATTCCTCACGTTATTTAACCAATGGTTAAATACGCATAATGTATAAATATATACTGTCTAGTATATATTTATCAAAGCTAAATGCATATAACTATTATGTATGGGGAGTCATCGAGAAAACCGCCTACCTCCTGAAACTGATGTATATATATCATATATACAACAATAACCCTTGTATATATATATGTCGAGGCTGTATATATATATGTACCCCTATTGTACATATATATATATATATACCAATTCAATTTTTGTAAAAACACCATATAATTAAGAAAATTTGGGCCAGAGGAGCTTAAAACTTATTTTACAGATTTGTCCCAGTTCCTGAAGGAGATAATCCGATGTTCTCATGATCAATCTATAATTGAGATGAAGTAGAGACTCTCTCTTCAAATTAAATGGAGGCCAACTGGGTGATTTCATAAGTATAACAAGAGAAGAAAATAAGAAAAAGAATCGGGAAAGACTTCCTGAATTGAACCTATTCAGCTATAAACTCTCATAATAATGAAAAAAATTTTTTCATTATTATTGAGATGGTGTGTTTTCGATGAACAACCATGAACTTTCCAAGCAATTTATTTTCTGATTATATACCTTTATTTTAAAGATACAAATTTTAAATTTTATATAATTAAATTGTTTTTTTTTTTATTATAACTCGTCAGTTTCTCAATAATTAACTTGTACTTCTGATTTCCCCAAATCAATAAGTGCAGTTGAGAAATAGGAAGGTGAAAATGACTTAGTTTACTCTACGTCATTTTTTCGCTTCCAGTCAGTTATTATGTAATGAAAATTAATAATCTTAGACTAGATAATATGCTCATGTTTTTTTTATAATTGGAAATCCTTCCATGACTCAATAACTGCCGGATATTTTGATGTTTTCAGGATTGACTCTACATAGTACAAGACATCGAGAAACATCTCTGTCGGTATCCCAGAGTATCAGGAACAGACGATTAGTATTCATCAACCACTTGCCATTGTTAATGGCCAGAGATGCTGCAGTAGACGATACGTTTCATCGAATTATAACATCGATCTTTGGAAAAAAAATTACTTAGGCTGCTGAAAGGTGAATACCCAATCCCAAGTTACTTCTACAGTCCCTTTGGGCAAGCTATGTATGTGTCAAACAAACCAAGAACACATTAATCAGGATTGGGACACCAGTAGGCCAAACACGTTATAGAAGATCCTGTGTTATCTGACGAATGGATGAGGAAACTGTCCATCTACAGTTGAATTGGTAAAAATCAAGATCTCTTATAGAAGAAAATCCTAATGGACAGATAATAATACCGTCAGAGAGGCCGACATAATCGATGCTTGTTATAACAGCATTGTTAAGGGGAAGTACCTATGTCACCCCTCATATCTATCATATCAACCAGGAAACCTTTTACTTGATTCTTCTTGGTTGTTGGATAATATCAACAAGGAACCCTTTAACTTGATTTTCCTCGTTGTTAGAACCGTTTATTCTTAGAATCACTAAAGAATAAATGTGAAAATTTATCTAAAAATTAACATTAAAATTGTATATAACTTGAAACAAAATATATCTTGTAAATATTCATAGCTTAGTAGAGAGTCCTGAGTATCCTTCCCTGCGCGCTGTTTCTATGCTCCTTGCCTCTTCACTCCCGTCTTTCTTCGAACGACGTGGAAAATTGAGGTGGGGGTTTAGATTTAGTGGGGGAGGATATAAGGGAGAGAAGATGACCGTCCGCCATCCATGATGTCCAATTGGCAATTCGCTATCTTATTCTGGTGTTGTTTATTCTTGGAAATGTTTTTATAATACAGTCTGGAATTTTGTAACCATTTTTGATCCAGCCTGTGATAATACAATCTTATTCATCTTATCAATTCAATTATTGAAAACCCTTATAATATTTATAGATATTATACCAGTTTTTCTCCTTTCTAGTTCATCTTGTTATGATTTTATGTATGATATAATATAGACTTAATGATAAACATAGCACCAGGAGCACAGATGATAGTAAAGATATAATTGTGCTAAACCTTGATATACACAAGAAGTGATAAGCCTTTCTAGCTGTCTCAGAGGTCAGTGCTACAAATTTATTTGATTTTATTAATTAATAACTGTAAAATTTTGTAGTAATGTAAAGATGGTAAACTTGACTCTTTGTTACAGTTTACTATCTTGTTGCTGGAAGGCCGTTGACATCATTAGTCCCCATTTAAGAAAAACCCCTCTTGGATATATCAGGGTATGTTTCTTAATAGTATGGATATATGTGACTTCATTTAACTGTCAAATATGTAAATATAAATTATGGTCCAAATACCAATCATTGTTTATATTTGACAGGGTTCCGTTTTTGGGATTCATTCTGAATCCATCATCTTCTGTTTTGGGGCTTCATTCCTGAATCCGATTTCTAATACGGATTCATCCTGAATCCATCGTCGTGCCATTCCAATCTTGGGATTCTTTCTTTTCTTTTTGTGCTGATAATCTTGAGTGGGATTCCTTAGTGAATCTTTCCTCGGTGCTATTTTAAAGTTGGAATTCATCCTGAATCTTTCTTCTTGGAGTTGTTTCGGAGTTGTGGTTCATCTGGATCCTTCTCCCTGCCAATTCTAACGTTGGGATTTGGCCTGATTCCTTCCTCCTTAATAGTACTTCAGCATAATTGTATTCTCCTGAATCATACTCACCACTTGGAACCATTCCCCAGTCAATTCAGTTAAGTCATCATTTATTCACAATTGTTGAGTCTGGGTTTCTTATTCCCTTAATTTTATGCATGAGCAATATTTGGGAGCGTTCGGTTTCCACTCTCGATTCTGATCCTAGAGCTGTCTGTGCTCATGTACATATTTTACACATTGGAACCTTTAACTTGCCCTCCAAGGTGTATTAACTAATTCTATTTAATCATAATCTTTTATTTATATATTGTTGGGGTAGGACTGTGGTAAACATTAACTTTTGTCAGACCTCCCACCATATATTCTGAGCGATTTTAGTAAAGATAAAACTTTTTTATGGAGTGTCACTATCCTTCATATTGATGCTTTTTGGTATTGTTACTCTTAATCTTCGAGACCTCTATCGGGTTAATCTTCGAGACCTCTATCGGGTTAATCTTCGAGAAAGCTCCGGGAAACGAGCTAAATAATTCTACATCTTCCTTTAGGTAAAAATCTTAGATTGTATCAACATTTTATATCAAAGTTCACAATCCTCCTCGAAAGTCATTCAAGTCAGCAGGTCGACGGAGTCCTAAAGACAGACTAACTTCCTCCGTTACGGAGAAAATCTAATCTGCTCCGTATTACCCATGATGGTGTCAGGTGGTTGCTGTGCTGACTAGACCTTCAAACCACTATCTTTGAACATCACAAACCTAACATTGACGTAATCTCCTATACTTTGACTTCCGAAATCAAAAATTCTTCGAACTTCAAGAAAGAGCGGAGAGAGGTACCTCACCGTCGGGTACACTTGTTGATCCCAGCGTACTTCCTCTCCGCCACATATATATATATTTATTTCACTCGTATTATGCATAGGTGTATACGTATACATATAATTAATTACATGGATAAATATACGTCATGCATAGTACGTTCATATTCTATTCTTTTAATCCAGAGTTGACATGTATGTATATATATATGCATATATATCTAACTATAGCATAATAGCATAGCCCAGCTATACTATATATATCATATAGTAACCCAACAATACTATCTTAGCTCAACCATATATACATGTAGTTTTTGGTATGTTAAGATTTTTGTATGGTACTGGATTCGCGTTATACATAAATGTACATACTTTTTGGAATTTTCATACGCACTGATTTATTCATTTTACGCCCAGTTATCGGTTTACACAGTTATGTACGTTTATGTATTTATAATTACTTACATGACTTATACATGTGATGTATAAATAAATTACCGATGATGCGTAATTGACGTAGGGTCAAGCTTTTAACCTTATGACAATTATTACATTTTATTATTATTATTATTATTATTATTATTATTATTATTATTATTATTATTATTATTATTATTATTATTATTATTATTTTATTTTTATTACCATTCCAAAGTTAATTTGTTTGTTTAAAACTAAAATGGCTCTGCAATTGGTAATAGAAATTTAAATAATAATAAATATTTTATAACAATTGTAATGATTTCAAAAGTTGAAATGCTTAAATTTTTAAATTCAAAATGAATTTGAAAATTTGACAATTACAAAATGAACAACCTTTTGAAAATGGAATAAAATTGATGGTTTTGCAAATAATAAATGGAATTTTAGCAACTTGTCTACTTACTCGTTTCGTTCGCGACGTATAGTTTAAATAAATAATTTTAATTTAAAATTGTTGATTCAAATTTTTGAATTGTTTTGAAAATTAAATTTAAAAGTTTTTACTTTGGATATTTTTTCTACGTGAAAGCTATTAACGGACTTCGCGTTTTTATTTTATACACTTCGGATTTCACTATAAAAAATATACATGTTATTTTCGTTTGTTATTGAAGTTGCTAGTTCGAAATTAATGAGCTCTGCTCTTTGGGTTGCTGGTTATATACCACCCATGTTTACAGCTAAAGTTGTTTACCGATTTTGAGGTAGGATGTGTATCCTGCTATTTGGTTTCGAAATTAGACTTTAATACAAATGGAAAATCTAAATTATTGAAAAATACCATTGCTGAAATGGAAAAACCGATTGCATTGTGAAAAACCGATTGAAATATTAGTTAATAAAAAGTGATATTTCATAAGATGTTTTTCCAAATAATAATATTAAAATAATTCCTATCCTGTTTCTACCATATGAAAAACCTATTTTGAAATTAGATATTAGAAATACCATTTCACAATAGTTTTCCCAAATTGATTTTATAAAATAATAAAAAATATTATTTATTACATAATGGGGTTTTTACGTTTAAGTAATTGTTTTTCATATATATATATATATATATATATATATATATATATATATATATATATATATATATATATATATATATATATATATATATATATATATACATAATAACTTAATAACTAATAATATATATATATATAGATATATATAAATATAACTTAATAAATATATATATATATATATACTAACTTAACTATACGCCTTAACCTTATATACTGCTGCTTCTTCAACTGCTGCTGCTATACTCTGTAATAACTAATAACTAGTATGTAGTA
>JABUQX010118645.1:7500-15000 GCA_015478945.1 Trachelipus rathkii | reverse complement strand
AGGAGGAGGAAGAGGAATGCCAGAATTGTCCAGGGTTGAGTTAGAGCACGATCGAACCATGGATTATGAGGAAAGAAAGATTTAGTTGAAGAAGGAATGAACCGGCTCATCCCGTCAACGATACACTCCCACCTATCGGCAGAAACTGAAGCGTCACCAGAGTCAAGAGCAGTCATTCCAATTACAGTTAGCGTAGAAGCGACGCAAGGCCCCCCAATCAGCCCGATCAAAGTGCCAGAAAAAACGCGTAGGGCAGGATGAAGCTGTTGGAGAGAAGGTATTTAAATTAAGATATATAAGGTTGTGGTCAGATTTACCAATAGGAGAGAAGCATTGGTGTATTATAGAGAGAAGACAGTTGCTGAAACATAGGTCCAGTGTTGTCAAGAATTGCGTTGGGACGAATCCTGAAGTGTGGTGGGTCTCTTTAATAGTTGCTCCAGATCGTTGAAGAAGTCTGCTGAATGATCGCCTCCTTCCGCCACCTAAAATCAGTATGAGACACCCCCAACCATTCAGTGTTGTGTGCGTTGAAATCCCCTAAAAGAGACTTCAGTATTTGGATGAGAAGATATAACAGTCTCGTGAGAAGTAGTAAGATATTCAAAAAAGGCGTCAAAATCTGTTCTGTTAGGAGAACAGTAGCAGAAGCACAAGATTATTGTAGCAGAAGGAAGAAAGATTTTAAGCCACAGAACATCGAAGTTAGGAGATTCGAGATTCTCGAGACGTGTTACAGGAGTGTTTATGTTTACATAGGCACATACTCCACAATTCAGACGGAAATTATGAAATAAGTTTATAGTTGACATATAACAGTTAGAGGATGAAATCCTAGCCACTCTAGGGTTCTCAGACAGGGAGCAAAAGGGTTAGGGCCTAGATTGAGAGGTGGGTGTTCCACGAGGATGCAGAGTTATATTGCAAGCCACGCATGTTAGTAAAGTCGACAGTAAGCCCGCTCCTGTGCAAATCTGTCATCTTACATGCACACACATCCACCACAAAACAAACAACAGACAAAAACAAACAGGCGAAAAAACAAACAAACGTGAAGTCAGGTTAAAATTGTTCACACACTAAAACCTATATATAAAACCGTAAATGTTAAAAAACTTAAATCGTATTTATGTTAAATATGTAAAATATGAAAAATCTTAAAGTTAAAAAACACTAACACTCTCATACACCCCTACACATTCACGAATAAAAAAGTAAAAATAAAATATGTAAAATGTGAAAAATCTTAAAGTTAAAAACACTAATTAATTACAGTTTACGGCATAGTGTATTACACTAATTTCAATACTGATAAAAGCATCGCCAACACAAACACCAGAACAATCTAATATAACATACAATATCTCCTTCATTCTTCTAGCATAAAAAGTATTTTTGGATGCGAAACCACGTCCATGGTGGGTAGAATTTCCAAATGTGCTGAGCGAAAGCAGGGCTTGCTATGAAGCCTAGATAATTTTTGAATTCAAATCCATTTCGCATTTGGTTAGGAAATACATGTAACACGGTTTCCCCTGACCAAACCCCTATTGCGGTAGGTAATGAACACCCCCCTCCCAAAATTCATGGGATAGAAGTTCAGTGGAAATAAACAAAACTATATATATATATATATATATATATATATAATATATATATATATAATATATATATATATATATATATAAAATATATATATATATATATATATATATATATATATATATATATATATATATATATATATATATATATATATATATTCTTTGAGAATCTAATCTTTAAAATAAAAACCAAACTCACTGTATTTTTAAATAGATTATTACCATTATGATACAACATTTGTTAATCTATAAAATTTAAATAAGGGTTAACACTAAAAGAAAAATATATATACAAAAAATGTTTGCAAATAAGCTGAAAAAAATTATACCACAAACTAAAACTTAAACAAAAAGCATAACAAACCTATCTACATCAGAAGCAAAGCAGTGAAAAAGAAATTAGCAAGAATAAAGGAGGTATAGGTTATCATAAGCTGGTTATTTGGTTATTAAGTTGGTTATTAAATAATCGTTTCTGCTGAGCCGGGTCAATTTTCACCGGCTGAAAATTCGGTTCGATGATTTTTGGGTTATTTGGTTACGATTCGGGGGAAATTATTTTAAATTACACATCTCAGGCGACGTCAACTTAGAATTACCAGGTTACGGATCGATCAAGTTTTTGAATTACCCGATATTTGCGCCATCATTTTACAATTATCCGGTTCTGGTTCCATTATTTTAAAATTACCCAAGACCAGGTCAATCATTTTAGAATTACCCAACTAGGTTAACTCTGGGCTATTATTTTTATAAAGTTATAAAAAGAATGTTTTTTATTTTGAAAATATGATAAATGTTCGATGCCGAAGAAATTTTGAGCTCAGGCTCTAGAGTTTAAATCCATCAAAAAAATTGGTGGCAATTCGGCATCGCATTCCTGAAAAAGCAAAAAAATTAAATTCATACACATGTAAATATATATATATATATATATATATATATTATATTATATAATATATAATATATTATATATAATATAAATATATATATAATATATATATATATATATATATATTTATATATAAATTATTTATATATATATATATATATATAGTATATATTATAAATATAATATAATAATATATATATATATTATAATATATATATATATATAGATATATATATACATAAATAATATATATATAATATATAAATTATATATATTTATATATATATATATATATATAATATATATATAATATATTAAATATATTATATATATTATATATATATATTATATAGAGAAGAGAGAGAGGAGAGAGGGAGAGAGGAGAGAGAGAGAGAGAGAGAGAGAGAGAGAGAGAGAGAGAGAAAGGAGAGACGAAGAGTTGGAGAGAGAGAGAAGAGAGAAGAGAAGAAGAGGAAAGAGAGAGAGAGAGAGAGAGAGAGAGAGAGAGAGAGAGAGAGAGAGAGAGAGAGAGAGAGAGAGAGTAGCACACTCTAAGCTATGTAAGTACCTCCATTGAGCTTATGTTGTGTAGGGCATTTTACATGAAATTCCAGTGCCCAATGGTTCGCCTTTCTCTTTTGCGTTCATATTCACATTCCTCTTCCAACAACACCGTACAGACATTACCTTATATCGCTGTGTGTGGTGGAGTAAGGATCACCACAGAATATGTTCTGCGTATCGTAAAAGGCAACTAAAGAGACGGTGGTAGCTGGGTTGGCTGCCCACTACCACTTATCTCTTGCCAGGAATGCTAATGCATTCCTCGGAGAATTTCGTGATCACCGGAAGCGACCTTCTGCCTTTCGACGAAAATGCGTGACTCGTATGGGTGCATGGAATGTCAGAGGAATAAATGATCCGGAGAGAGGAAAAAAGTGATGGATGTGTTTAGAAAGGGTAAATTTGATTTGCTCTCTGTGAGTAAAACAATGTGATGAAAACAAACGGTGAAGATGAGTGGTGTTGTTTAAAATGTGTGTGTCCTGATGTGGAAAGGAATGAGAGGGGGAGAGAAGGAGTTGCGATTCTGATGAGTAATCTATGGCACAGGGCTATGGTGGATTTTGTTTGTGTGAGTATTATAATTCTAATGGTTATATTTAAGTTTGAAAAGGTCAAGATATGTGTGGTTGTGACATACGGTCCATCTGAGGGTGATGTTGAGATTTAAATGTTTGGATTGGTGATCAAGATGATATAACAGGTGGCTTCGGGGTGTCGAGGAAAAAGGAGAATGGTAGGAAGGTGATTGATTTCTGTTAGGAGAGAGGTATCTGTGCAAGTAATACTTTCTTCAAGCACAAGAGTATTCATAGGCATAATAGAGATGGTGTTGGTATAAATGGTATCGAAGTAAAAAGTATGATTGATTTTGTGTTGGTGAAGAAGGAGATGTTGAATTATGTGTTAGATGTTAAATCAGTGAGGGTATTGTGTTCTTTTATGTAAGATTAAGTCAGCGGGGGATTGAATGGAGAGGAAGGGGATAAGGAAGGAAGTGGGAAGAATTAAGAGTGAGAAGTTAAATGTACAAGGTAATAAGGATAAGTATTTAAGAGCGCTTTCAAATAAATCAGTTGAATGTGAACAAGTTGAAGTTGAATAAATCTGGACGCAAATAAAGGAAGCATTTGTTAGTAGTGAGTGCAAGAGAAGTATGTGGATATGCTAAAATAGGAAGTAAGAATGTTAGCAATGAATGGTGGAATGAAGAGGTGATGCAAGCGGTTAATAGTAAAAAAGAAGCGTGGTTGAATGTACTAAAAGCCAATTATGAGGTCTCAAAAGGATGGTGTTTGAAATTTTATAAGGAGTTAAAAAGGAAGACTAAAAGATGCAAACGTAGGACGAAAAATGAGGTCAGTGAAAAATTTGAAAGGAGGATGAATGGGAACTTGCAAGGAAATAGGAAGCTCTTTTGAAAGGAAGCACGAAAGGTTAAGAATGAGAATAAGGGGAATCTGCTTAGAATAATGAGTAGGTATTGTGCTTTCGTAACTAATAAAATGGATGCGAGAAGAGTATGGAGGGAACACTTCGAAAATCCTCATAACAATGGCATTAATGAAGAGGTGATAGTGAATGTGTGTGGGTTTGATGATGCAAGAAGAAACAGATATTTTGGGGATGATGTAATTAGTAAGGAGGTGGTAATGGGTAGAGTGAGAAAGTTGAAGAATGGTAAATCTCTGAGCACAGATGAAATTACTAATGTAGTGATCAAGAACAAAGGGAGATGGTGATTGAATGGATTTGGAAGTTATGTAACAAAGCGTTTATGGAGAGTATAGTTCCGAGGGATTGGAAGAGAGCAGCAATGTTACTCTTATATAAGGGTAAGGGGATAAGGTAACTGTAGGAATTATTAGTTTATTGAGTGTTGTAAGGAAGATATATGCTAGTATTTTGGTCGAAAGAGTACGTCAAATGACAAGGATTGATTGGTGAAGAACAAGGTGCATTTAGAAATGGTAGATGATGTGTGTATCAAACTTTATACTGAAACAAATGATTGAGAAAATACAAGAGAAAAAGAAAAAAAAATGTATTTAGGTTCCATGGGTTTGTAGCAGGCGTATGATAGAATTAAGAGGGAAGCTCTATGGCAAATGTTAATGATATATGGTGTTGGTGGTATGTTTCTGAATGGAATCTTAAGTATGTATGTATGACGATAGTAAGGCGGGTGTAAGAATAAATGGAGTTGAAAGTGATTGATTTAATGTTAATAGCGGTGTGAGGTGGAATGTATTATGTTTCCTTGCTTATTCAATTTGAATATGGATGGGATTATGAAAGAATTAGAGATGGGTGTGGCAGTGGTAGGTGTTAGAAAGATGGAGAATGGAAGACAGTGGAGGGTGCCATATTTAATATATGCGGATGATTTGGTTTTGTGTGGCTAATCTGAAGCGAGTTTGAGAGGATGGGTAGAGGGGTTTGGCAGGGTGTGTAAAAGGTGAGGTTTGAAATTAAATGTAGATAAGAGTAATGTTATGGTTGTGAGTGAGAATAGTCTGCGTTGTGAAGTTATGTCAGTTGGTGAAATACTGAAACAAGTGTCTGAGTTTAAATATTTAGGGTATATGTTGGATTAAAAGGGAACGGATGTAGGAAAGTTGGGAATTGTAGGAAGATATCTGGTGCAATTAAAGCCTTTGCGGATATACAAAGACTAAGTTTTGAGTGCACTAGGATTTTGCAAGAGGGTATGTTGTTACCTATGTTAATGTATAGTAGTGAAATTATGGTCTGGAATAACAGATATAGGTCTAAGGTACAATATATTCAGATGGACAATCTTAGGGGCGTGTTAGGTGTGAGAAGAATGATAAAATGAGGAATGAACGCATTAAGAAGTTGTGTGGTGTGAGGAAAGGAGTAAATGAGAGAACAAGAGAGAGAGAATGAGAGATGGTTTGGTTATATGGAAAGGATGGATGATAGTTGGTTGATTAAGTTCATATATAGTGATGAGTGTACTGGGAATTGACCGGCTGGGAGACGGAAGAAAAAGGGAATTGAGTCAGAAAAGGAGAGAGGATTGTGCGTTTTTCAGAGGCGATAAGAAAGGTGCATAATAGGGTAATAGGGGTGAATGGCGGGGTTTTGTGAGGGGGTATGTTTGTGGTCCTTGCCCAGGGAATGACCCTACGTTGACGCAGTCCCGCGAAACCCAAGGGTCTATTTTTTGACTGGGACGAGTTCTCAGTTAAGGATATAAAGGGGACGGCAAGGCTGGACTTTTTTTTCGACTTGAGACATATTCTTCGACTACTTTTCTATTTCCGATGCATGTGATGCACCTCGCCCTCAATCTGGGGAAAGGAGGTGGATGATGATGATAACTATATATATATATATATATATATATATATATATATATATATATTATATATATATAATATATATATATTATATATATATAGTATATATATAATATATATATATATAGATATATAATATTATATATATAATTATATATATATATATATACTATATTATTATAAAGTAGCTCCCCAAAAAGTTTTTAAGTAGATTCATAACCTTACATTGAAAAACACGATATTTTTTTTTTTTTTTTTTTTACAGTGTCTCCCACCACTCAGGCAGAGCCGTATTCAGGAGGGGGTGTTACACGCCAAAATTGCAATTCGCTAGCGCAAATTACGCAGATGAGCACAGACGCAGGCTTAAGTGAGAGAGATTAAATTCAGCAGGAAAACAGGAAGATGGAAAAGCAGTTCCATAGAACAGAGGTGGCAGGAAAGAAGGAAGCACCGCAGCGAACAAGCCTGTAGTTACCAATATCTACACAAAACTTGTGTGAGCAGACACAGCACCCCTTGTGCTCGAGGACGTATCTCGTAAAGGTGGTGGCTACGCGAAGTTGGTAATTTTCCCTCGAACACCTTGACGCTACGATACCTATAGAAAAGAGACAAAGCACCAACATCTCGCGGCAAAGATAGAGGGGTCATGTGAAGACTGGAAAGTACAGAACAGTTTATAAGCCTTTTGGCTTTTGACTCGAACCCTGTCCAAATGCCGGGTGAAACCAGAGCCCCCCCAGATATGAGAGCAGTACTCCATCAAGGGCGGATGAGACCCTTGCATAGCTGGAGTAACCTGAGAAGAGGAAAAATAAGTCTCGCAGTCTAAACAGAACTCTCAGATTCTTTGAGGACGCCCTAAGCAATCGTGGGATGCGAGTTTCCCAGATATTTTTTGTTTATGTTGAGGCCAAGGGATGTTTATATTGTCAACAGGAGAGACGAGAAACCGTCGAAAGAGATAGGAAAGAAAGTGTTTTAGAGAGGGAAATTTGTTAGAGTTGAGTTTTTAAAGAAGTAAATTTCACAGGTTGAGACACCCCAATCGGAAATGTCTATTCCAGAATCAGGAGAATAGAACGGAAAGATTGAGACGAGAGGCAATTCT